>JANDKE010000284.1:12346-29388 GCA_027627275.1 Coprinellus aureogranulatus
GGCGGCGTNGGTGGNGTTNCAGGGCGGCCNGGNAACTCCGTNNTTTCTCNTTNTGGNCNGCGCTTCTAGGAAGGGCNGCGTCGTTGAGCTTGTTATTCTGTTACNAACTTCGCTATCTACTTGTCGTTGTGGTAGACAGTGTTCGGCTCAAGATCTAACGTTCACTACGAGTCTTTGTCTTAGANGCTTTAGTTGGGNCGTTTGGATGTTAACAGGGTTAGATTTACGATAACAAGCTAGAGTACANGCGTTGAACATCCAGGTTTATATACTAGTCCGAGGCTNTGCAAGGCAGTGTAAANCTATGNCGACGAGAACACTGCAAAGCTGTTCCAAGCTATGCAAGGCTGTGTNCGNGGCGATACAAGGCTATACAAGGCTATGCAAGGCAGTGTCTGTGGGAATACGAAGCGATACAGAATAGTCCGAGGCGTTACAATANAAACAGTGTTCGTTGGTANAAGGAAGTCGTTGCGAGAAATGATGAAGGTGTCCGTTGCAACTGTGAGAGAGANGACGAGGATTTGTAACATTACCCCCNCGATAAGGCTAGACGTCTCTTGTCTAGCGNAGGTTTAGACCTGCTGCTCTGCGTCTTTGTTCCATCCTCCGAGCTTTCCCCATCCTATGTTCTCCTGNTCCCATCCTACGTTTCCCTGCGTACTCCACCCATCAGCATCCGCGTCGTCGAATGGGAGATCTAACTTGCCGTCCTTGTATACTCCTACGATGACGGCCTTCTTCTTGTCGAAACGGGTCTTCTTGCCTGGGCATTGCCAAGGGTTGTGATGCGGGGCTTCCCTCTTGCACACGGCGCACTTCCATTTCTTGTGGTCGCTCTTCCAGTGTCCTTGCTTGTCGCATAGCCCACAGAAATGGTTCCTCCTTAACGCTCTCTCCTCCTCCGTCAACCCCCTAAGCGACACTCTTCCGTAGGTGTAGTTGTTGAGGTCTTCGTATCGTAGCGCTATCTTGGCTTCTCGGAGGGCCTTCTTGACGTTCTCGATATCCCCCTCGAAGCTGGCGATGAGTCTGGCCTTGATGCGCATGGCTACCTCTAACTCTCCTCTGAGGAACTCCAGTAGATTGGCGGGGGCATCAGGGTACTCGTTGACCTTGGCCCTGATCCTGTTGACGGTCTCCACCCTCCCATCTGCCTCCGAGATTGCCTTCATCTCCTCTGCGTATCGATATCCCCAGAAATCGGCACTAGGAATNGAAAAGTCCGTTCCGTACTCTCCTGTGTGCTTGACGACGTCGTCGTATGTTCTGATGTCGTTGATGTCGGCGACAGCTCTCTTGACTTCTTGGTATGTGAATGCTGCTCGGAGATCCGGGTGGTCTTTATTGTCACTTCCANNAGTCCAAAGACGAGTGGGNAGAACGGGAATGTCGGGGTGGTCGAAGTAGGTGGCATGGTGGACTTTCTTGACTTCAGTGGGAGTAGCAGACGAGGAAGTGAAGAANGACTTGAAGGACATTTGCTTTGTGAGGCTGNNGTTGTATCGGCGGTTTGCTGATGAGGTTTTCAAGGCAAGTTGTTGGCCTTNTTATACCTTTCGAGGTACTCCTGTGCGTTACTAAGCTCTCGCTCNGGAAGCCACTGCTTCTCGTTNTAGCCTAGCCANTTCACAAGGTACTGCATTCCTCCNGTGCGGATTGGGCGGTGATTGATGATTCCTTCAACTTCATATTCTTCTTCTCCTTNGATCTCGTCAGGAGGTGGCTGCGGGGAATGATGGTCCGTGGGGTGTCGGTNGTCTTGAAGGGGGGAAAGAAGCGATATGTGAAACACGTTGTGTATCTTCCATCCTTCTGGAAGCTTAAGGCGATACGCGCGTAGTCCTATCTCTTCTTCTATTTCGAATGGTCCTTGTCTTCTTGGAGCAAGTTTCTTTGATTTGTATGGAAGCTTGAGGTTCCTTGCTTCTAACCACACCTTGTCTCCTTTCTTGAATGGTTTCCATTCTCTGGCGGACCTTTCAATCATACGATTTCTCCCAAGCCTGAGCTCGTGGGCTGCTAGGGCTTCGTTTCTTGATCGGTCTAAGTGCTTGAAACGTTTCTCATTGGTGGGAAAGGACGACTTCTCAAAAACTTCTGGAAGTGCTCTTGGCTGTGTTCCCATGATGAGTTCAAATGGTGTCGAAGTTCGATCCGCGATGGGTTTTCGNGAGTTGGTGGACAAATTTGCAGTAAAGGGCAGTGCTTTCACTCCATGTCGACGGGTTGGCTTGAACAATAGATGGATAGATAGGCTTCTATCTCTTGNTTGACTCGTTCAGTGCTTCCATCTGTTTGAGGATGAAAGGCTGTGGACAGGCTTGGTTTCTATTTTCAGTCGTTCNAGAAGGTCTCGGAACACCTTNGAGACGAATTGGGGCCCTCTATCTGAGATCACTTTGTCTGGGAGTCCAAANTTTGCNAAGACTCGTCGGAGGAAGATTTCTGCCGTCTGTTCTGCGGTGATCGTTTTGTTGCATGGTTCCAAAATCACCCCCTTCGTTAGNCCATGGTCTACCACGGCCATGATTGAGTCNTAACCGTTTGAGGGTGGCAGGTCTGTGATGAAATCCATTGACANTTGTGTGAACGGTCTATCNGAGATTGGTCCTGGAATTGGTAANAGCGTTGGTTTAATNGGGTGTCGGTTGATCTTGTANTGTTGGCATTCCGCACATCCTTGTACAAATTCCTTGATAAACTTGCGCATNCCAGGCCACCAGTAATGTTCTTGNACTGCATTAAAGGTTCCAATCTCTCCAGGGTGTCCGATAGTCGGNGCTTCNTGATGGTTTCGGACTATCTGTCGTCGGAGTTCNGTGTCTTTNGGGACATATGCTTTTCCTTGTCTNAACAGCATGTGTTTTCCTTCTCGTGTTTCAAGGGTCCANTCTTCTAGGTCTTTCTGGATTTCGTCNTTTGCATCTTCTAATAGCAGTCGAATNGCATCTTCTGCTTCTTCNTCTTTTTGTTCTGCNTTTAGTATCTTTTTCTGCAGTTCNGTGTCTATGAGGTNNACNAATAGTTCTTCTGGTAGCATTACGACGTCTTCTTGTTCCTCATCGTCTTGNCAGTAATCTGGTCTTCTTGATAAAGCATCCGACTGGATCATCTTGGATCCTGGTAAATGTTTTATCTCAAAGTCATACTTNGAAAGCGTCAAAAACCAGCGTGCTTGTCTTGGGCTTAGTTTTTGCGGGTTCTTCCAGTATAACAGATTTCGATGGTCNGAATATATTGTCGTCTTGAAAGGTGATCCCATGATGAAGTACCGCCATTCTTCCAGTGCTCTAATTATCGCGAGNAATTCTCGNTCGTATATCTCGTAGTTCCGCTGCGCCTGATCAAATGTTTTTGACAGGAAGCATACTGGGTGTCTTGCTCCTTTATCGTCGAGTTGCGTTANTACAGCCCCNGAGGCGTACTTTGACGCATCTGCTTCGATTTGGAATGGCTTCGTNGAGTCAGGCATTCTTAGAACTGGATACGACGTGAATTTTTCTTTGAGCGTGAGAAATGCTTGGTTGCATTCCTCCGTCCATNTGAATGGGGTGTCTTTCTTGAGNAGGTTGTGGAGCGGTCTTGCGAGGTNGGAGTANTGGTGGATAAACCGGCGATAGAAGTTNCCAAATCCTAGGAACTTCCGAAGGTCGGTTAAATCTTTTGGTGGCGGCCATCCTCGTANTCCTTCTACTTTCTCAGGGTCCATTTCCAGTCTTCCATTNTNGATGATGTATCCTAGGAAGTCGATTTTGCTTACTTCGAATGCNCATTTCTTTGGGTTGATTGGAAGTCCGTTTTTCTCCATCTTGGCTAAGACTCGCATCGTGTTTTCTCGTAGTTCTTCCATTGTCCGNCCTGGGATTAGAACATCATCCATGTATCCNTTTCTCCAAATAGGTATAGGATTCCCATCGGGTTCTGTGAGAATCCTATCCATGAACCTCTGAAACACTGGAGGNGAATTCTTCAATCCAAAGAACATGACCGTTGGTTCGAACAGTCCCTTATGNGTCATAAAGGCTGCTTTCCATTGGTCTCCTTCTTTNATTCGAAGATTGTTGTACCCCCATTTGAGGTCAATTTTCGAGAAATATTTGGCGTCTTTCAAATCTCTGAGCAGGTCGTCGACTTGAGGAAGTGGATAGGCGTCAGAAACGGTGTGTTCGTTGAGATAGCGATAGTCTTGGACTGGTCGAAGCTTCCCATCTTTCTTGTTTACGAAGAAGAAAGGCGATGCCATCGGAGAGTTTGAGGGTCTGATTCTCTTAAGCCGTAAGTTTTCTTCTAGAAATGCTTCTACTGCGCGTTTCTCAGGTTCTGTCTTGGTGTATTCTTTGAAGACTTTTGGTTCGAAGCTTTCCTTTAGGTTTATTGGCATGTCGTCTGGGCGTTCTGGTGGGAAATGTTCTCCAAACTCCTTGGTGAGGATATGGAGATACTTGTGATACGGTTCTGGCACTAGTTCTTCTATGGGCTTTTCAACTTTCTTCGCGTTATTTGCTATAGCAAGGGTCTGTGAAGCGGTCGTCTTGAGTCTGATCCAGAGCGGTTCTGGGCAATCGTCGGCGTCGAGTTGGCTTATCGAAACGAGTAGTTGATTGATATCCGTTGGGTCGGGTGGTTTGATCGGTCTTCCTGTTCGTAAGGAATTGAAATCATGTTTTCTCCACTCGAGGGTTCCNAGTTTCCAATCNATGAGTGGATTCATTTGTCTAATCCACGGCATTCCCAGGATAACATTCTGCTTTCCCAGGCCAGTGATGAAAAACTTCTGATTNGAAGTTCTTCCATGCACAGTAATCGGNAANTGGACATATTCTCGAATAACTCCGTTTTTGTTTGGGGTTCCNTCNACGTTATTGGCTGTAAGGACTCTTGTNAGAGTTTTAACTGGGAGACGATGCTTCTTTGCAAAGTCTTGNTCGATAAANCTCCCCCCTGCTGCGCAGTCAACAAGGCCTCGTGTTTCAATATTGCGAAATGANTCTGTCAGGGTCATGGGNACTTTCATGCTTCTGTTATCGGTTTCAGCGATTAGGACGGAGCAGACATCAAGTACAGGAGAGACGTCCGCTGATGCGTTCTCCNTTACTGAAAATCCTGTTCTTCNGACAATTTGGCNCACGTCTTGAAGATTTCGTCTTCTTCCTGTCCCGTATANTGTGCNAGNAGCGACCTTATGGAGCGGGNGGCTTCTTTTACGGAANGTTTAGAAGACTGNGAAGTGTTGAAATTGGCGATAGGGGCGGCGTTTCCATCTCGTTGTCGTGATCTACANTCTNTTGCGAAATGNCCGGGCTTTTTNCANTAGAAACATGCTCGTTTCTGCAGTAGCTCCTTCCTTTCTTCTGTAGTAAGNGCATCCACGTCCATAGCATTTGGATCCCTTGNTGGCTTCTTTGTTGGAACCATGTGAAGAAATCGCCCATTCGTNTGTCTTCCTAGTCCCCTTTTCATGGCTTGATTTCTCCGCCATACGTTGTCGTGNTTGATTACCGTCTTTACCCATTCCTCAAATGTCTCTGGTTCGTCGATCCTGTCTTCGACTTTGTTGACCAGAGCGGGTTTAAGGACATTCTTCANGTAATCAATTGCAACGCGGTGNTTTTCTGTTAGTGATAATCCTGCGAGGGAGGCTAGGTTCCTGAATTTNGTGATGGTCGTTTCTGCNCTTTCATCTGTCCCTTGNTTCAAAGAATGGAGATCGAAAAGGGCCTGGTCGGCTTCATTTTCTTTCTTGAAGGNTCCTGCGAACTCAGTCCAAAAGTCCGCATANTTCATATCNCCTTTCTTGTGTCTTTCCGTTTGCATGAACGTCCTTCGCCATAATTCCGCTTCTCCTTCCGTTAGCTTTGATAATATAAACGTAATCTTCTTCTTGTCTTTGTCNTTATACTGCGTATCGTGGAAATCNAAGTACAAGTTAACTGCATCAGCAAAAGATTGGAAGTTCTTTCTTTTGCCATCGTAGTCTTTAACAGTTATCTTGGCNTCGAGTTTCTCGGCAGTTAGTTCTGGANCTNCGCTTCCCATATCTTCTTCTTNCGTTCCTGAAGGTGGTGCTTGTGTTACGGGTTNGGGAACTACTGGTTTAGGTTCGGGTANTGGCAGTGGTAGAGGGGTTTTAGGAGGCGGTGCGGTTTCAGATATTTCGGATTTGGTTTGAGAAGGTTGGCGTGANATTACGTTTGATGCTGGTACTTCGGATTTTTGAGACGGTGCGCGTGTGANAGGGAGTGAAGGTCCGGGTTTAGTTTTGGGATACGGCGATCCTGGGCGTGTTCCTTTGATGGATCCTGGGCGTGTCTTTGTTGGCTTGACCTCTTTTCTCTGAGGCTCCTTAGCTTCTTCGAGTTGTAGCTTTCGTGCTAATTCTTCGGCAATTTCCTGGTCTCGCTTGACAATTTCTTCTTTCTGTTCTCTTAATGCGGCAAGGCGTCTGCGAGTTTCCTCTTGCTTTTTCCTATTCTCAGCAAGGATGGCCTCGTACTGCTCGGCGGCTATTTTGCGTCTTTCTTCCCTTTCCTGTTCTCTTATTTCCTTTGTCTGGCTTACTGACCTGCCTTTATGGTCGTCGGTCGGCTGTGGTACCCTTGTTCCTTGTTTAAAGTCGGGGTTCCAAGTCGGTTGGTCGTATCTGTGTGGGCAGGGCTGCCAATCACACCAGGTCCACAAGGAATTCTCGTTGTTCTTTTCTGGGAAGTGCGCGTCTTCTTCCTGTTCTATGTAAAAGGTGTGCTTTAACCCTTTACAAAGCAACGGCGGCGTAGGTGGAGTTACAGGGCGGCCAGGTAACTCCGTTGTTCCTCTTTATGGGCTGCGCTTCTAGGAAGGGCAGCGTCGTTGAGCTTGTTATTCTGTTACGAACTTCGCTATCTACTTGTCGTTGTGGTAGACAGTGTTCGGCTCAAGATCTAACGTTCACTACAAGTCTTTGTCTTAGAGGCTTTAGTTGGGGCGTTTGGATGTTAACAGGGTTAGATTTACGATAACAAGCTAGAGTACAGGTGTTGAACATCCAGGTTTATATACTAGTCCGAGGCTATGCAAGGCAGTGTAAAGCTATGGCGACGAGAACACTGCAAAGCTGTTCCAAGCTATGCAAGGCTGTGTCCGAGGCGATACAAGGCTATACAAGGCTATGCAAGGCAATGTCTGTGGGAATACGAAGCGATACAGAATAGTCCGAGGTGTTACAATACAAACAGTGTTTGTTGGTACAAGGAAGTCGTTGCGAGAAATGATGAAGGTGTCCGTTGCAACTGTGAGAGAGACGATGAGGATTTGTAACAGATACTAAGTAAAAGTATATGGCTACTTATTACGAATGAATCGCTCGAATTGCTCTCGGGATCCACTAAAGATTTCTGGATCGGCGTCAACATCCGAAGCGCCATCATCCCACCTTGCGATCTGGACATTTTGAGGGGATAAACCTTCAATGAGTTCAATGACCCATTTTTTGCGCTACGTAAAAATCTGAGCGTCGCTGCCAACATGAAGACGAGAGGCAATATACCGGGTCGCATTGAAGATGAATGTTGAGCCACCAAACATCCAGCACTCCAGAGGAGGATCGAATGAAGGCGTCGAATACATCAGTTCGTGGGACTGACCGAACATACATGGAGACGACACAGACTTCCTCCAGGTAAAAAGACACGCCTGTGCCAGTATTGATGCGCTCGCATGATCGAATGAGTGTGTGGAAGTCATGGGCAAGCTCCATGTTAAGCAGGTCAGGAAGGATAACCAGGATCCTGAAGAATGGAAATGTCCCGATACCACGAAGCAAACGCATTGCAAGCAGCGCTCGCCCACCACTCGTTTTCAACGTCGGAATGGGTTGAACTACTCTGAGTCCGCTGCCTTCGATTGCGCATAAAACTTTCAGATCTTTTTGCACTTCAGCGATGTCATGTAAATCAAGGGCTTCGTCCACAAACAGATAGGTCAAACGAAACGACCCTGAGCTTGATTTGTACCCGGGTAAGCCAAATGTAGTTGTGCTGCGCAGACGTCCACTCACCATAGGACTCGGTTCAATCTGTCAAGCGTCTCCGGTGTTGTGAGCTCTGGACGAAGTCTCACCACCAAGCTGCTGAGGTTCTCCAGGGTAGGAAGGACGTTAATCAGGCGATGCAGAACAGAATCATCCGTGGGTCGAGGGTGTTTGTAGAAATCAACATTGAGCGACTTGACGTATCGAGCCTTTCGAGCGTTCTCCCCTAGCATCACGAGAGTCTGGGTACCCTTCCCGTCATAAGTCCGCACTGCAACTGATCGATACAGTATCGCCTCTGCATGCGCTTGAAACTCCCTGTTTGTGAGCGCTAGCTTTGGGAGAGAGCTGAAGGCGCAGAGGGATGCAACCAGATTCTTGAGTTCTGAAGGTAAGCTGTCTGATCGCTGAGGGTGTCTTGGGTTCAGTGTGACAGGCGAAAGGAACGGTATCATGCTCACCATTCTGAGTCCGTTGGTGCGATGAGGTATCGAACAGACAGTTTTTCAACCCTGCTGAGGGCGGTGTCTTGAAGAAGCTTGATGTGAAGTACTGTGGGCAAAGGGAAGTGCGATGAGCATGTACAGTTGTGTACAAATTAAGGTACACAAAGAAAGGGGGAAGGTTCTCACGCCAGCCCTTCTTCCATTCAAATCGGAAAACGCTCAGGGCCATTGTTGAGCCATTGAAACGTGGGTGAGTTGAGAGATCTGAAATTATAGCAGTAGTACGGAGGCAACGTTGTTCTGGGACCGTTCCCAGGATCACTGGTTTCTCGACTTCTAGTTCTAGGACTGTTTGGGGCTCTCATCTCAGTCGCACAAGCAGATATCATGTCGAGTGGAGTACCGCCCACATATACTAAGATATGGTGTATCCTTCTCCCGTGTTCCCAGTGCTCTTCTGGCTGAGCACCGCAAGAAGAAGACCTCGCGAGCGGCGAAGCGCGGAATTCCACCACAGATACGAACGGGAGTAGGCCCTGGGCTTGGTGCACACAGCAGTCCCTGGAGACTATATAAGCTCTCAAAGCTCAACCTACTCCCTCAGTGTACTGGTTACATCCACTCTTCCCAAAGTCAAACAAAGGAGACACGCTGGTCGTGCGACCTCACATTCATCTCAAGCTCAAACTAGGATCATAGCCCAGCTTCAAAATGCGTTTCACTATCCTTTCCTCCACCACTGCTCTTGCTATCTGTGTCCTGTCCACCGGACTTCGAGGTGTTTCTGCTGCGCCCATCGCGGTACGAAATGACTGTTCTAATTTAACCATGGGGTACTGAATACTATATTGACAGGACGCCCTCGAGATCAGAGGTACAACTCCTACAGAGTTCGATGTCCTCGCAGCCCGTATGATCGCCGACGAGCTCTCCGAAATGGACGCTCGTGACTTCGACCTCGACGAATTCCTCAAATCCCGAGAATTCTTGGATGTCGTCGACTCCCTCGGCGAACGCGATTTTGACTTCGAACTCGACGTTCGTGCACCTGAACCGCGCCGTGGTGGGGGACGGACTGCTCCAGTCAAGAGCGGCGTGGGAGCCTTCGGGAGTGTTTTGAAAGCCGGAGCACAGGCGTGGGCGAACCATCGAGCCTCGCAGGGAAGGCCGAGTAAGGTTGGGGCCGCGTTGCAAATAGCAGGTGCTTTCAATCAAGCGCGGAAGGGCAGGGCTTAGGCGTATGGAATTAGGCCATATGCATTATTTATTGACGTGCATGGATGTAGAGAGTGGATAGTGGTACGGAGCAAGCTGAAGATGTGTTTCCGAGTATGCTTTGAAGCTCGTTTGAGCTCTCGATTGAGGCGACTATGATGTGCTAGCGTGTTTGGAGAGCGCGATTCAATTCCAGAATGCTCTACATTGAATGAGGCTACCGGGGTATGCGTACCAGACAGAGGGAAGCAGAGTGCTGACCGGGAGAACGGACAGCCTCTGATTATGTGGGTGCATGCCAAGGGCCCGAGAACGGCGCTCGGACGGTTCCGATCCTTCATCTGTCAGAAATCTGTCTTCATTGAACGGACGAACGCTGGTCATTGAAGGACGCATTTTCGATTTTGTGCAATTGGTGGAGTAAACGCCTGATCGCGCACGAAATAGTATGCCCACTGAATGTCAGTATCGCACTTCTCCCAACTCGAAACGCCAAGAGACCTTGCTTTGTATGACAAAGTCGGCCAAAGAGTGTCTTTCGTCCGCCCCCGGGAGTTTCTAATCGCCCGAATCGGAGCCTGAGTGTACGATGCCTGATCCACGCTTGGGCAGGCGTACGGAAGATCAGACTCTGGACTCGTTCGATTGGTTGGTGGTATGTCAAAGAATTCAATCGAGCAGACATATTCTATGGCAGCATGGGAACCACACGCATCTACGAAGGGATGTGCAGCTTCTCCAGTGTGTAAACTTCCGACCAGATACGAGAATCCGTGATCGGGAGAAGTGGATTGTCGCCCGCGATACGGAATCTTCTACATCCTGAGCGGCGCGCCCAGGATCCACACAGGCCACTAAGGGGTATATAACCCTTCAACACTCAGCCTATATCTTCAGTGTACTGGTTACATTCCCTCTCATTACCAAAAGTCAAAGGAACACGCAGGTCGTAAACTCCTCATATTACTCAAACTCTATCATTTCCAGATGCGCTTCACTATCATCTCATCTACCATCGCTGTCGCTCTCTGCCTCCTGTCGACAGGGGTCTCTGCTTCATCTCCCGAGGTACGCACGGGCATCGTTGATACGCTCACATGTCTATGATGTGCTGATTACTGCTGTAAACTCTTAGGGCGGGGTGGATATCAGGGATGCATTTCCCATTTATTTCGACGCGCTCGACGCCCGAACGATCATCGAAGACCTCGACCTCGAAGAACGCGATCTCGCTCTCGACGACTTAATTGAGTCGCGGGAGTTCATCGAAGCCCTTGTCGATTTCCGGGACTTCAACGACTTCATCGACTCTCTTGATGCAAGAGACTTCGACTTCGAGGCCGAAATTCCTTTGGAAGCTCGAGCACCGCGTAGGGGTGGCGGTGGAGGTGGAAGGCGCGGCGGTCAGGGTCAAGGACAGGGTGGAAGGCGTGGTGGTCAGCCCCAGGGTGGTGCACGACTCGCAAGCTCTGGATGGTCTACCTTCGGAAGTGCACTCAAGGCAGGAGCTCAGATGTGGGCCGAGCATCGTGCATCGCAGGGAAGGCCAAGCAAAGTCGGAACAGCTCTGCAGTTCGCTCAAGCTTTCAACCAGGCGCGGAAGGGTAGGAATTAGATATAACGTTAAAGGAGATCATTTTGCGAATAAGACAGTGCTAGCAATTTATCCGTCTGCGCTGGATCGAGTATATACCCAATATATACCCGGGTGTAGGGTGATCTCAGAAGTAGCCGGCTGTGAATGGCTTTGTTTTCTGTATACAACAGGTCCGATATGGTGTAGTGGCTAACATTATCGCCTCTCACGCGATAGCCCGGGGTTCGATTCCCCGTGTCGGAATGTTTTGGCTCTTGCTACCCCTCTCATACATTTTTTCTTCATTGAAACCCTGCGTACTGAACCACCGACTACTGGTGCGTGCCTTTAAGCTCCAAAGGCATATGAAGGACACCCGTTACGCTTCTGTTGGCTCTTGAAATTGTTTTGATCCCAAGCTGCTGCCAAACACTGCAATCTGTCAACCTCGTTTCTGCACCTCCTTTGCCTTCGACCAACCTTCGACCCTCTCCGTTGACGTTAGATCCGGCTCTACGACCAACTTCAGATCGCCATAGAGAGTGACTATTCTCCTATTTGCGAGATACGCGCACTGGAAGGTGCACGAACACAGGCGAGGTGCAGACTACCCCGTAGAGGGCCAGGACCGTCAGACAGGCTGAGGAACCACGAACCAGGGTTGGTGGAACAAAAGATTCAGTGCGTTACTATCTGCATTCCTAGAGTCGACAGCTCAAGCATATCGTCCCCTCTGCCAAACCTCCCCCGTTATCCTCTTGTCATCGGATTCCAATCTGCGACTGTTGAATCTCTCCTGCGCTGCTCGTATGCGGTCCAGCTGGCGAACGGCGCTCACCTACGCGATTAAAGCCAATAAACCTCTCTCCGCAGAGCATCGTGGTCACGGAGCCTCCTGCGAACTTCGGCCTGGTCGACCTCCCGGAAACCCTTGTCCCCGTCGAACTGTGCTCATCTCCTTGTGAATATCGGAGTTAACGCGACACGCGTTCCAAAATGCGAGCCTCCAAGTGCTGTGAACGCCGGTCTTTATCTCTGAAGACTCCTCTGGCTCGTCAAATTCCCTTATTTTTCTGCGATCTACTCTCTGGTTAGGATTCTCCCTGCCCTCCGAGTTTGGGCCGGTCAACGCTCTCTACGGCAGCCGGATATCCACTTGGCTACGCTATGATCATAGATTAGTCTTCAGAGTGTCATTCGCGGGATGATATGCATCTGCTCTTTCGACTTCTTGCCCCGTCGGCTATCGGAACGCCCCGCCAAAGCGCCCTTCCTATTCGCTTGACTGGGCACTCCGCCTCGGCGAGCTTAAATACAGGTAGCTGTCGTTCGTGTTGCCAAGTCAAAACTTCCGCTCTCGAGGGTCTTGATCTTTCGCGACTATTGTTTGCTAAATCGGCCAATTTGATGTCTTTGTTCTGCCATTTCGCTCCTGGCACTTTTCCTGACGCCCCGAGAGAAAGACGTCTAGCTAAAGCGGTCCATCCGGTCACCGTTCGACAGCTTCGTTCTGGTGCAGCATCGTCTTTCACACAACCCGGATAAATAAGGGTAACGTCATGTATCCCGCTCCGAGAATTAGGATGCATCCCTTATCCCGCCCGCATCTCCTGACGCCAAGCAATGGAAACGCCGACCCACGGTCGCGAAGTTCACCCTCTGTCCAGGGACGCTCCAATGGAAGCTAGATAGACTTTTGGTTTTTGAGCTTCCGCGTGCTCCACTGCACTCCTCTGTCCTCGGTCAATCCACCTTGACTCGCGTAGATCGCCACACGTGGAGAGGCTAGTCAATTGACTCTGCCCCTTGTTCCCCACTCTGTTTCTCCGGCATCGTGCTTCCTCTTTTCTTGGGTACCTTCTCGATACTCCAGGGCGAGCATCACAAGGGGCTTGGGACCGACAGCTCGTCCCTCGACCCTTCTCACATGGCGTCACGCCGGAGTAATTCGAACCGCTGGGTCTTTCCACGGTATAAATACAGTCACATTCCAGCGGCCAATGTTTTATTCCCCAAGTCGTTTCGATATGCGACCCGCCACTCTTCTCACAGCGCTCCTCTTGCCTTTGGCTGCCCTCGCCGCTCCCGCACCGGAGCTTGAGGCGCGTCAGCAGGTGAAGAAACCTCAGCCATGCGTTCGCCAGCTGAATCCCGAGCCGACTGTCGATGAGACGAAGCTGCGCCACGACGCTTTCGCACAGGCGTTCATCTACAAGAGGAACATCACGGCTGCTTTCGAATTCATCTCCCAGGATTATATCGTATGTTCAATCCCACCTTATATCTCGGCGACCGGCACTGAGTACGGCGTGTTCGATAGAACCATAACCCTGCAGCTCAGAATGGCTTCGACTTTGCGTGGAACATCCTCAGTGGATTCTGGAACACTCAACAGTTGACGCCCATCAGGGATACCTTCAAGTCTCCTTTCGGATGGGTGAACTATCGCTCACAGTTTGGTACCGTTGTGGACAGGTATAGGTGGGAAGGAGGATGCATCGTCGAGCATGTGAGTACTCGGAGTTTTCAGAGAGCTGAGAAGAGGAATGTTGTGCTGATAATGCCTGTAGTGGGATTCGGGAGAGCAGTACCCCACCAACTAAGTCGTCGGCTATACGAGGGTTTTCGTCTCTACGATTTATACCAGGATCGTGTTCAGGGTATCATGTGTAATAGGGTTGGAAAATATATGAGAAGATTGTGTCGACTTGTATACGTGCAAACGGGACTCAGATGTGCTCGCATGGTCGTCTGCAGATCGGAGTGGGCAGGCTATGGAAGCACAAGGGGAAGAAGGTATCAAGTCCAGTAAGTGCAAGCGACTAGACGCCTGAAATGTACAGGTATGCTCGATTCCCCATTTTGAAGTGCGAGAAAGAATTTGGGATGCAAGTTACGCGTGGAGCCGATACATCGAGCAATGAGAATTGAGTAGTCTAAGGTCCGGAAACGGAATCATGGCGAAAGCAAGACGAGCGTGCACTCAAAAAGGAGAGATAATACAATACCGCTTCAGGACATCTTGTGAGGTGGGAGTGATCCAGGGACATGTCTTCTGAGTACACCCTTTAGACCCCTATATAAAATGCTCTAAAGAGGAATGGCAGATTTGAGATCGCCCTCTGGAGTCAACATTCAATTCGGGTCACAGACGTTGCAAAACTAGGGAGGGTACACAGAGCGACCAAAAACGACCTTCAGCTTCTTCGAGAATGAATATGGGTACTTGGATAGCCAAATCCACTTCCTCCTGCCAAAGTATCCTAGCTCATGAGATAATCGATTGAACCCCTCTGCTACTTCTTTTGCTGTTGGCCGCGAAAGCGGATCTACCTCAGTCATTCGCTTCGCCAACAGCTTCAACTGTTCAATGCCTTTGTTGGGAACATAATCCTAATAAATCTAATGAGCTTTACTGTTCGAGTAAGAAGAGTGAGATCCACCTTGATTATGCGTAGAAGCATGTTTCCAAACTGATAGAAGTCCGCTGGGAAAGGGTCATACGGGACGATATTCGACATCTCGGGCACAGTGCGATCTTGTCCTACATTCCCGAGTACTAGGACCCCTTTCCTCTCATCGAACTTGAGCGAAAGCCCGAAGTCAATGACGTAGTAACGATTGGGTCTAACTGACCACCTGCTCCTCCATTCAAACCTCTTGGACTTCTCGTGCCTTCCGTCAGGTGGGATTAGGGGACCGAAAGGGTGAAATCCTCGGGGTAACAGACGAGTGGGGTCTATCATGATGTTGTAGTAGCAGAAGTCTCTGGGGAGTGTATTTGTAAAACGGAAATTTAACGGTGCGTGTTTTTGTCGTACCTATGCGCTATTCCATGGTCGTGTAGAAAGTCGAGGCACTGCCATAGGCTTGTGTCAGTTCCGAAGTATGTAAATGGGGGTGCATTTACTTTGCTTAACTGACGTCCCATCTCCAGGAGCTCGCCTACGCGACGAAAGGGGAGGTGAACATGCTCGTAGAGCAACGGCATTACGATGATTGCGTGTGTTTCGCATGCCGGCAAGAGTATCACATCGAGGATAGGAACACAGCAGTTCCTGGGATCGTCTGAACGCGGAGGAGAAGAATTATAGAGCGCTATATCGAACTCTTCCCTCTCGAAACTGACCTGTTTCAACATTACCTGAGAGCCGTCTTCCCGCACAGCATCGACGACGTTTGGGCGCTATCCAGAAAGGCTGAATCAGCGAGCAAAACGGTAGGTTGCCAATAAAAGAACTCACACTAGGAATACTGTCTTCCCTGTAAAACGCAGTCAGCCCACTAGGGTCGCTGATCCACGACGGGACCCATTCGGGATGGTACCGGGGCCGGAGTTGATAGCCTCTGCCGAGCAGAAAAGGGTACAAGGGTACCCACATCTCTTCATGAGGAAACAGTCTCCAGTCAATGACGTAGTCTTCATACGCCACGAGTGGGTCGTGAACCGCCTTATTTTCTTCTTTGACGGAGGGGTATTCCATCCTGCGACGTGGCGGTTCGGGAACAAGTCGTGTTGGAACCCCGACTACGAATGTCCACAGTGAGGCTCATGGCGATCGGAAGTCAACAGGTCGAGACGGACTAAACGGTATGGCGCTGGCCTCAGCCCCTGCTCACCGGCCTGACAGTACTCATTCAGGATCCTCCCTCCGTGTGCAGGTGCCTATTGCTGTAGGCAACTCTGATTCTGACCTCAATTCTCGATTTCCCCAAGTGCGAGTGGATACGCGCGTTAGCAGAGTCTTTACGCATCAAGCTGAAGGCCGTGTGGCCAAATAGTCGTATTTGGGGATGATAGTACAATCCAGTTTGTTCTCGTGGGCCGCAGATACCATAGCGATGGACTGCCAACGAGGAAGCACAGTTACAGAGAAAACGAAGAATTGGTTCGCTTTACCTCGTCCGAACCCTGAGGGCCACGTACAGCCTAATGAGCCCGGTAAGTGCATTGGAACCCGAAAGCTGCAACGAACTTACGCGATTCGATAGATCACGATAATTGAGACCAAGATCCCGATCCAATTCCCATACGACATATCCCTGATCTCCAGGTACCGCAGCACATCATCCCCAGAGACGGTACAGGTTTCTGGCGTCGAGGACGGGTAAGCGCATGTACACGACCCATTAACGACGGTGTCGCAAGTGAATGTTACGCCCCGCAAGTCCGACTGGACATATGATCAGCCTGGGATCGCGTAGGGAAACGGTCTACATACGTTGGTCAGAAGCTCGAAAGCATACTTCTGATAGTCCATGAAATGGAAACTATAGAACCAGAACCTTGGGAGAGAGCGCGCTTTGATGCTGCGGTAGCAAAAAGCAGTTAAATCCATGGATAACCATAGATGAAGTAAGTTGAACGTACAAGTATCCTCCAACACTCATCCAGAATCCATTCAAGCTACCGTGGGCGGTCAGACTAGTGAGTGCAGGGGTAACTAGGGACACACAAAGCAGTGATGGCGAGTGCCGCCACGAAGATCGGAAGCAAGGACGCTACGACCACGACCTGGCTCTCCGCGGCGAATATTGCAAGGTATAGGAACCCGAGGAATTGGAAAAAGGCCCCAGCACCTGGATTCAAACCCTGCAAGACTGGTGAAACCAAGACTCCGGAAAGAAACGTGGAGCACGCACGATAGCCCAGTAACAGATCACTGTGAAGAACACTGTGCAAAAGAAGAGGAACGGGATGTTGACCAGTGTGTTGGCAAGCACGAATGGTAGAGTATTGTAGAGACCGTTCTTCGATTCGCGATAGTACACGGCCGTTCTTCCAGGACTACGAGAT
>JANDKE010000285.1:0-29333 GCA_027627275.1 Coprinellus aureogranulatus
TCACTCTTTCGCAAAGTAGTGGAACTGAGCCTTCATTTCGTCCATGGGGTCTAATGAGTTCCTCTGTTCTTCCATCAGGGCTTCCCCGTTTGACTAGATTGGCAATATATGAGCGCCTCAAGTGGAGATCTGCGCGGAGGCTTTACACTTACTTCTGGCTGGGTACTGCCCATATCCACATTCATGTTATCGTCCTCGCTCTGTGAACATGCTTCATCCTGTTTGACAATGGATGGATTGCTCCTGGTAGAGCGCTTCAACTGGGAGCCGCTGCTTTGTTTGGCCAGGGATCGAGGTGTCTTGCCGGTGAGGGCGTCACTCACCGCCTCTTTAGAAGAGGTCTTTCTCGTGAGTTGTTGGCCCTTCTTGCCCTGGCTGCTGTTGTTCGTCATATTGTAGGTATTGAGAGGCGGCTGCCAACGGGCGGAATGTGTAGGATGAGATGACTCTGTAGTCTGAGTGACGCCTGCCTTTATAGGGACCCCCAGTGGCACAGAATCACAAGAGACAGCGTGTACAAGGACCGCCTTCATCCGTATCGGTGATGAGCTGAGTGCACAATTTGAGTCACTACAAGGCCAGGGTGCAATAGGTGCATAGCTCGTTCCTGGCCGTGCGCCAAAACCTTGCTCTACAACAGTTCAATCTTTGAACCGTCGTTCAGCATGGTCGGCCAAAGCACCGGATGCAATCAAAGACAAGGTGCCGCAAGGTCTCGTGGCGTGATTCTCAAGAGCGCTCTGAATCGGAGTGAATGCAGCTGGATGTCTTCACGAACGAGAACAAGACCATGCGACAAGGCATCTGCGTCGCTTCTCGAGGCCAGTGGCGATACCGGCTGGGCTAGATCTGCACGAAGTACAACGTTGCTTCAGACACTTCCATCCGTGTATGAAGCCTCATACCAGCGGCTAAGCAGGGGTCAAATGAGCCCTTTATGCCGCTTGAATCGAAGAAAGAGCGTGGGTCACTCGGAACAGAACACGCCTTTGGGATAGCGCCATATACCGAGCGCGTTGTCGATCATCATAGAGGGCGGCGATATAGCATTGGGCTAGAGGGAACGAATTCAGAGTGGCGGGCTGAAAACGCTATCAGCATTCAGCTAGCTAACAGCGAGCACGCGAACCAGGGGACGCACCATTGTACCGACGAAGAAGAACAGACATAACAATCAATTCCGCTCCTCAAGAGCCATATATGTCCCCAAGATCATCCCAAAATTGAAAATTCCAACAAACGCACCAACGCAGAGGCTGCAACGCTACACACCCACTTATTCTGTGTTCCCACAGCCATGAGCTTCAATCGTTACTTAGCATGTCAGGCTTAGTGCAAGACGGCCAGCACGCCAAGTCGCAGTGGAAACGATTCGAGGATGGCGGTCAAGAGGAAGGAAGTCAAGAGTCAACACGTCTACGGTCCGCCGTCCAAGCTCGCGGAACCAATAAATCGGATCTAATCTTATCTCAAGCGCAAAGTGCACACTTCGGGATCAGGCGCTCGTGGATTGTAGCATTCTTACATCCAAATTGGCGACGCTAGGCCCTAAGCTTTAGGGAACACATGAAAATAAGACCTTTCCTCGGCCCTCCCGCCGATATCTAGACCTTCCAGAGGTGATACACGATTACTGGTGTTCGGGTATAGATACATAGATACGGGGCAAATAATGTCCATGGAAAGTCCATTGAAAAGCTCATTTAAGACGCTGAGCAAGAATGAGACAGAAATTAGTGAATCATATGTTAACCAACCGTAAAGGAGAAGAATGTCCGAGGCCGGCTTCCCTGGGCTTCTGCCCAATGACAAAAACCACCCTTGTCTTCACCAACACAGATAGGTCGGTCCTATCAATCATTCCACCTCCGTCCACAGCTGACTGATCCCAGAGATCGTGCCGGTGATCGACCTGCCATGATTGAAATTTAAGGATGGATTCCTCTAATCGTCCAAACGCGGCGCGAAGTTGCAAAGATTCGCTTTCCCTAGAATGCAATGTTTGCCTCGAGGACACTCATGGAGGAGGGCGCAATGCCGTCCGGTCTTGGTTTTTGCATATGAACAGCCCATAGGTGAGTAGGCGGGACCTGCAGGACGAGAGAATCGGTGTTCAGCGTGACTTGTGGAATCCCTGGGAGAAGTGAGGCTTACTAGTGCGATCAACACAGGGACAGATTTTCGTATGGTCAGCGAGGTCTACCGTCGTCAATGTGCCGAGGCCAGGGTGAGACGCATTGGCAGGTGTCGTTGGCCCCGAGGCAGGCTGAGATACCGCGGCACGTGATGTTAGAATAGGGGCTGGCAAAGACCTCGAAGCAGGATCTGTAAATCGATCAGGGTGGTTGCGGCGCTTGGCGAAGGTAGCAGTCTACCTTTTGAGGTCTGCGCTGCTTGCCGTTGCTGTCTAGGCAATGAGGGTGGGGAATCGTAGGAGCCAGACCTCGTTGGGGGTTTGGTTGATCTCCAATTACCCGACTGAGCAGCTGGGGAGGCCGGAGAGAAGGGCAGATTCTGTTCGACAGGCCTGGTGTCTGGACCTTTCAGTTCTGTGTCCCGGAAAAGGCCAGGAATCTCGTTGACAGGGAGCGGGACGTTCAATTTAGGGCTTTTATGCCCCTTGACCAGGCTGAGTCGCTTCAAAAACTTGTCAACAACCACTGATTCGAATGTAGTGTTGTAGCCTCTGTCATTGGATACTATTGGGAAACTGAGCTCTGGGTTATGGCCACGCGTGCGAGCTTCCTACCTGCGACGAACACATGTTTAGTCCGATACGACTCGATGTTATCCTTCAAGAGAGCTGGAGCCTGTCAGCACGCATTGGTTTCTGACTGTAGTATGCATACCTTTGATTTTCGAATCTGCGGACTCTTTTTCCGGCCCACAGTCGATAACGAAGGAAAGATCCGGATCCTGAAAACCGTGAATGAAAGCGTTCATCGTTGGCCATGTAACGTTATAATGGCTGTCCATGAGTGCCCGATGCATGCCCCCAAGGTTCCAACAGAGGTATATCGACAAAGCATAATTGGTGGCCTCGTCAAAGTACTTGTGGACCCAGTCACAGATGAGCTGCACAGCTTGTCGCCCGCCGTCACGGCCCGCTTTAATAAGGTGAGGCGGGAAAGGGCATTGGTCGCCGTCGATGAGAAACAATACTTGTTGCTAAGATAGGGTACCCGGTGAGTGCCCAGTGAAATGGTCAGACGCTGTGATGCGCGTACCTTCTCCTGTGGTGGCCCTTGGGTGAGGTACCTAAGTTTTTCTGGAGTTGTAAGAGACGAGTCATCTAGAAGTACTAGCGTTGTGGCGGTTTCGCTCCTGGCATCATCCACCTCCATTGAAACATCGGGCTTCGGGTTGTCCTGTCGCAAGCGTTTAGCCTACAGTTCGCCAGGAAACGAGCCTCGGCCACCGCATCGCTCTCACCTCATGGTCCACATTCATGCAGGAAGGCTGCGAAGCAAAAGGTGCTTGGGAGGCCGGCTCGCCTTCTTCAACCAGAGACACCTCGGTACTGAGCGACTGGCTCATGGGTTCAGGAGAGCCAACCAGGGCTCTACCTGTCGCCTGTGAGCTTTTAGGGCTCTGCTTGCTCGGACTTGGTTTGCGCCTGCTGGTAAGACGCCGTAGATTGTAAGATTTTTGAGACCCTTGAGACCCTTGAGAACTCTCGGACGACCCGCTTCCGCTCTTCCTTCTGGGTGGAGGTGAAGTCTGTTTTCCGGTGATGACTTCAGTAGGGGATGGTTGGGAAGAGGTCTTCCCTTCATCGCTGGTCTTCCTTCCTTTCTTTTTCTTGTCCTTTGNCGCCATGTTTGGTACGCTGAGAGGTGTCCGNGGGTGAGTGTTTGTGAGATAAGATGACTATACTTTTGCGAGAGGGAAGCGTCCTTTATACGAATCATTGAACCGCGCCCACGAGCGATATGAAGGAACAATGTTCNCCTTAATCTGTNACGTTAGTGGGTCCAGCGCCANACATCCGATCCNGCGAGATCTGAGAAAGACAGCNNNNCAGCTNNTTCNTGAACAAGCGTCAAGAANATTGCCAGGCAACGCTGNTATCTTCAANNCANAGACNAAAGACAAATCCAAAGCCGACGGACGCTATCGGANACAAGGTGCCTTCACTTGGTCTTCGTGATCAGAGTTGCGATTGTGGGCGGNCNACGACAGTCGGATGACCTAGNTGAACAAAGGTCTNCTANATGGTNGCAAAGAAGAGACAACGAATACAATATGCNTCGCGTTCTTCGNCCTGTCGTCAGTTCCATAGCAATGCTGGCCGACGTTGTCAGACGACGNACCNNNTNCTGCTTCGTCGCTCGTCGAAAACAAAACGAACGTGGACCCACATACGCAAGTTCCTCGGATAGTGACAGGGNGGAGCAATNTTAATGTTTCCAAGTCAATNTGTAGGCGCTCGTGTTCATTCGACNAGCGACACAAAAGACATCTCTTGAATACAACGCGATTGGCATTAAGCGCCCATGGGGTTTNCTTCACANCGAATCAGGATGGAACGCGGCAGCGGCTCCTGGGTTGCANTTCTTCATATAGCACGAGATNANACATNCAATTAGTACACNGNGNGGAAAAGTTCACGGATGGACGTACCTCCAGCCTGNGNCGTGCCNCCCACCNAACCGATCAAGCGAGGGNNAACNGTGTTAGCCTCTTCGGATGCCAAAAGTCTTCTTGTGCAAGGCGTTACAGCTCNGNNTAGGTGGCCATCNTCAGNGGTAAAGACGGTCGGGGTGAACGTTCAANGCANAAATCTACCCCANNGGTCACTGCATCGTACGTCGTGGTTCTGGTTCAAGCCCGACCGCNNCCTGAGGCGGCGGCCCGACGCCCACTGCGCATCAACGGCGGAGCTTCAACTCACGTGGCACCGAAACTTTTCAGCCGGGCGGCAGCAAAGACGGAAGCAATTCCATCCTGAACCGGCATTGCTCCTCGCTGTCACCGCCAACGCTCTCCACATCCNTTCCACTTCCAANACNTTCACCATGGACGTNGAGGACGACTTNGAGAANACNCCCACCGTCCCACCNGTACCCGTCGCGTCGAGCTCCAAGAGCGTNATTCCAGCCAAGTCATGGACGCATTTCGTTGCTGGAGGGTGAGTNGTGGGGTTTCTCCTCNTATGCCTTNTTGGTTTGGTNAGGACGNGANAGCTGAACGTGTCGGNTGTAGGCTNGGAGGAATGTGCGGCGCAATNGTAACGTCGCCGTTTGACGTGGTGAAGACGCGTCTGCAGTCGTCGTTGTTCCGGGCGCAGGAGCGGGTTACCGAGAGGAGCTGTAGCGTCAGCTGTTGACGTCGTGCGCAGCGGGCAGGTTCCGGTGCGACTGCTGTGCTACATGGTGGAGGAGCACGGGCACCTGCTCCAGGAGGTCTCTTGTACAACTTCGTAGAAACGGGGCATATCATTCGGTGCGTACCACCGTCTCTCAGACGGGATTTTGGGAGTTGACCCCAACTCAAGGGATATCTACGTTCACGAGTCACCACGGGCACTATTCAAGGGTCTNGGTCCAACACTGGTNGGTGTAGTACCNGCCAGGTCAATCAANTTCTTCACNTACGGCAACGGCAAACAAGTCATCGCCAACACCTTCAACGACGGCGTNGAGAACAGTTTCGTACACCTCGGCGCAGCAGCAACAGCNGGAATNGTCACCAGCACAGCTACCAATCCAATATGGGTCGTNAANACGCGGTTACAGCTCATNCAGGGNACCCAAGGCTCTANTGCTTCGAGAGGCAGCTGGGCNTGTATCAAACAGATTATGCGGGANGAAGGNGTGAGAGGGTTTTATAAGGGTATGACGGCGAGTTATCTGGGTGTGACGGAGGGAACGATTCAGTGGGTGTTGTATGAGAGGNTGAAGAAGTTGACTGCGAATGCGGAGGGGCAGGGTGGGTGGAAGGAGTGGGCTGGNATGTTGGGGAGTGCGGGNACAGCGAAGTGTGTCGCGAGTTTGATCACGTATCCTCACGAGGTGCNCTTTCTCNTCNNTTCCTCNCNCATACATACCTGCTAACCNGCTNTCAGGTNATCCGGACNCGACTGCGTCAACCCCCACCAAAAGATGGCCCACCGAAGTANACNGGGCTGTACCGAACNCTGCGCGTCGTTATNGCNGAGGAGGGCGCAAGAGCNNTGTATGGTGGTCTNAGCGCGCATCTCATGCGAGTTATCCCCAACTCTGCNGTGATGTACGCNATCTACGAGGCAGCGCTGAGGATCAACTTCTGANAANNTCGCTGAGCCNANCTTGTTTCCTNNCCTTCCGCCATCNCTNCGANGNAGTCANGNNCCTTGGGCATGCCAAGCCCCTTCGGACGNCACNAGCTNCCCTGGNACTCCNGAGGTGAAAAGGCTTCCAGATCGACGGCCNNCCGTTTGGCANCATCCCTGACTTNTCTTGGGTAAACCAACATGCCCCGTCCACTTCTATCCTTATTACTCCTTTGCATAACTATGCTCTTGCATCTCCTTGGATCACGATTACACCCCACCTCACTGTCATCTTGCACATACATCCTTTTCGTGTTGAAAATCAAAAGCTTTCGTTTCTTGACTATGTTACGCCGTTTATAATGACCTCGGGCTAACGGTTGAGGGACCCTGTAGATTACCCCTGCAACTGTTCTTATTGCTGCTCTCTTGTAATGTACATTACTGTGGATGATACACTCTGCCTGTTGAACTGGAGAACGAAAAGGATATTGCCCGTCTTGCAGGGCGACCCCGTCGTTCAGTTATCAGTGCGTTCGAGATAAGATTAGATCCCTTGATGCCTGAAAAAATGGTTCCGCGCCGGCGCCAATTGTGACACGCTTCACCTCTTCCTCTTCAACCATCACGTCCTACCGCCCGCGCGTCTTCCCCGGGGTCCATGGATTCATAACACACCTTGCTAGTCCTTCTCCCTCCCTGGAACAACAAACTGCTTCATCTCTCGTACCTGCGCTGCCTACCGGGGACTCTGTCGCGTTCCAGCTTGGGAAGGCAAAAAATGTCTACAGCTTCCGCGCTACAGGCGTTCATTCGGCCAATACGAAACGCCCTTGCCGCTGGCGCCAGCTCGAAGAGTCCTGCCTCGTCAACTTTGACTGTGAAATATCCCGTCTCCCGAGCCAACGCCGATAACACCTCCCCCACATCAACCGACCTCGCCGACTTGTTTCTTCAGGAAACTGAACAGTACTCACAGCTTAGCCACCCCTCGTTTGAGCACTCAAGCGATGTCCCGGGGTATATTCTCCGACCTTCCCTTCGGTATTACACCGTCGACTCTGGCCTGTATCTTCAACGGCTTATATCTGCAGCTGCAGGTGCCGAGATCCCGGAATTCGCCCCCGAAGTGACTTTGGATGAGGTTACTCGCGCATATTTCGAAGTTCATAAGCATGGATACTACACGAAATGGAATCCAACGCTCTCAGACATCAATCTTGATGGTGGATCTGTCCCAAACGCTGCGATACTCTGCTCATTGGTGCTGAGGGCGCTCTACCCAGACATGCCGGATACGGCAATGATTCCGAAGCGGAGACACACACTGAATTCGATCTTCAACGTCCACCCAATGGTAAACCAGGACTCGGTCTCAGGTGCGCAAAGCAAACAACTCCAGCGAGCGTTAAACTAAGTGAGCGGCGTAGTAGACCCCAGTCTACGCCCGAAGGTCATCTCCCACTTGAGCCTAGCGCAGTCCGCCCTTTCCACCACTTCCTGGAGTAGTGGAGCGCGTACACCAGCCATGCTAGGCGTGCAAGTACGTCTACCTTCCACATCAATGGACAAGTTTGTGCTCACTCTTCCTCAAGCCTCACATCATCGCACTCATCGACGGCGACGGGTACATATTCAATAAAGATCTCCTATTACAAGGAAGGCAAGGCGGCCGCGAAGCCGCCAGACTCCTTGCAACTTCCATAGCGGAGTCGTTCAACCACCGGATGGACTATCGGCTCTCAATATATCTCTTCTTGAACGTGGCCGGCACCATGGGGAAGCTTGTGGCATCTGACCTTGACACGCAGTTTAAGTTCGATGTCCTACGTGACTTCCTCAGTGGTTTTCAAGCACCCCCGTTCAACTATGTTATTGATCCCGGGTCCGGGAAGGAGCGGGTTGATACCAAGTTGAAAGGTAGTCGTCTCTCGGTACATGTCTCTATTCACTGACTTACACCGTCCTTTTTTAGAGTTGTTCAGAGTCAGCCTTCGGGCCCCTGATACCGAATGCGTTGTCCTAGGAGGTACGTCTTCCCTCTACCCGTTCTGACACACGCTCAGACTCACCGTATTTCAGTTAGCCACGACAACGGATACCTAGCCACCATCGAAGGAGAAGTCCTCTTCCAGTCCAAAATCAAGCTTCTCAACGCTGGCCCCGACATGGTCTCCGAGCGTTTCAAAAACGATTTCCCCCACCTACCTATCATCAAGGTCCCGGAACTGTTCGAATGGCATAGTTATCCACGGGAGTCCGCGGAGTCGCGTGCAGCAAGGAAGTTGGAACGTGAAGTTCGTTCGGACAGTGACTTGCGGAAGAAACTGGGAGGGGCCAAGCGCCGGAAAATGCAGACGATACTGGCGACGGTCCACCACGGGCGGAAAACCTTGTCCCCGCACAAAGTGCTGTAGGGCCACCAGAGAGAGGATCCGGGCGGCATGGGAAGGAGAAAGGTCAAGACGAAACTGCACCTCGTCGCAGAAAGTCCCCTTTGATGCATACAAAGGACCGGAAGGCTAAATTGTGCACTGGGACCAACCCACGGTACGTCCTTCACCTTTCCATCGCGTCTGCTCCTACGTAGTAACTTGTGCCTGAAAGGGCTGCATGCAAAAACTCATGGATCGCGAAGAATCCCCATGGGACGGAAAGTGAATTCCAAGAATACTGGCAGACGAAGGGTAGGTATATGTATAAGGTGCGCTCTCCACAACGGTGCCTAATCAAACGGGTGAACATCATGATGTCTGACCGCCTTCTATCCAGTAGGGCTGGACCAGTCTTGCCGATGTACGGAAGAGGATAAAGAGCGAAAGCAAAAACCCATCATAACCTTCAGCCCTTGTTAGATTGTCCAGTATGCGCATCGAGCCGATATGAGCCAGGCGTGAAGGGTGCCTTGTTGCCCGCGGCTCTCCCTGCACACGGTGTCATCGCTTTGCGAGCCATTTCATCTGGGGGCGTAGTGTATTGACATAGACCCACCAACGCGTCAGTCAATTATGCTCTCGAATTCACAGCAAGTTCGCGAAGGAAGCCTCTGGGGCGAGGAAGACTGGCCGTGGTGATTGGCGTCGAAAAGAGAATCTCTAGATCAATATAATAGATTAGACTATCCACTAGCATGCATATGCATACCCTCCCCCCGTCTTCATGAACAGTCGTTGGAATCACCTTTGGGCCGAAACGCCCACACAATGGCTCACACAAAGGAACTGCCTCCATCAAAGGATCCATGGATCCGCGGCGCACTGGCGGCTTTTCATTTTCGCGTCCACCCTCTCTCAGAGTCACTTACCACCGTGATCTATTCCGGCTTTCACCATGCCTCTACCTATCCTCCCACTCGAAGTGTGGCTCGAGATTCTCGATGTCGCCTGCGGCCTGCCTGATGGACATGAACGTCCCAACCGCCCTCTCCCAAACTACAAAGATATTACGCGAAGTCTCTCGCTTTCATCGATACCACTCTGTGAAACTCCAAGGGCATGAGCAACTTCTGGCGTTTGAGAAGCAGTACTCGGGCGTACCTGAAGAGAGTCGCAACGTGGTCAACTTGCTGGTCACACTGCCGTGTCTGGTGAGCGTTGCCTACGCCAGGGATGGACCTGGAATGGGTATAGCGGACGATGAAATGGATTCAACCTACGAATCGTCTGTGGCAGATAGCGACTCGGACGGCACGATGGACATCGATTCTGACAACGGTTCTATCGACTCCTCTCCTTCATCGGGATCAGGAGAGTCAGATGACGATCTAGAGTATGAAGACATGTCGACGGAAGAAACTCAGGACCTCAGGGACGAGGTTAAGGATATCCCAACCCTTCTTCAACAAGTTCCTATCCCAGTAAACTTGCAATCTCCTACCCTAGGCCTGAATTCCGTGATGGTATGGAGCGATACGCTACAGCCCTCAGATATCGGTGGCCGAAACCTTTCACAACTACACCACCTATCGACGTACCAGCACCGCGTACCACAAACGGAATTCAAGGTCTTCTCCGCTCTGCGGCGCATACTGGAACGTGCATCGTCATCACTCAAACAATTTGCCTTGTTCTGGGAGCCCCGGTGCGACTTCAACGTCGATGCTCTGTTCCCCGTGCTCCCTAGATTGCAAAGCCTCGCAGTGTTTGAGGTGAATCAAAGGACTCGGAGCACCTATATAGCCGTCAAGATGATCCACCAGAAGTTCACTGCATTTCCTAGATTATTCCCTGCCGTTCGTCGTATCGATGTCAACGAAATTGCGGCTCCGCATTGGGCAAGCACTCTCCTTATGGCTTTGACGGATGCACCGTCCCTCCAGTTTGCGACGCTGCCTTGTAAACTGGTGAAGTGCGTACACTGTCCCCCCAAAGCCTGCAAGTATTCACAAATGACATCGCTAACCCAATGAAAAAACATGTAGGGCAATGTTGGAATACCGCCTTCTTTTGAGATTGCTTCCTCGCTCCCTACGAACGCTGCGCATCCACTGCACATGCAGTGCGCATCCGGTACGCCATCGACAATGCGAATTGAAGTTGGCAAAACCGCCTGATCCTATCGAGTTTACATTCACTGAGAGACTGCTCGATAAGGCGTCCCTGGAGAGGGAGTGGATGGAGCGAAGGCACTCCTGAAGGCCGACGAACCGATGTTCTTTCAGGACATCAATATACTGGCCTCTTGTGCTCCTACACCTCTTCCTCCCCACCCCTCGCCCCCTTCCTCCTCCTCCCAACCTTCCCAGCCTCCCTCGCCCTCCTCTTCCACCCCCTCGTCAAATCCACCTTCCTCTCCTCCCACCTCTTTCTAATCTCTTCCTCCGTCTCCGTCCTATAAAACGCGACCTTCGGATCCCTCCAATACCACCCCTTCTCCACCATGAGGTCCAACGCATCCTTCGTCTTTTTGTTAGGATTGAGGTGGTGGAACGAGNTCTTCCATTCNGTTGCGGAAGTGGTGTGGGAGGATAGGGAGGAGGGGAAGGGGAAGAAGAACATTGGTTCGCGGGGGTTGATGTAGACTGAAGATGCGGTGGTGTGTGAAGGGGCGGTGGGAGTGGTGTAGGNAGGGGCTGGGGCACTGGTGTGTGGNGGTTCGGNAGGACCTAGTGTNGCACCTTCGAGGGCGAAAGCGAGTTCTTCGTCNACCTCGAGGTCGAGATCCAGGTGTCCCAATAGAGAGAACCCNGCTNTAGACATAGGAATCAGTAACAGTAATCTTGANNGAATATAACTNGNNGACGCTTCTTACCTTCTTCCTCTCNGGGTGCAAACAAGTCTTTGAGATTCGGGGCTGCCTGCGCTACCAGCTTTGGTTCTTGCTTCTGGGGACCCTTNTCCTCAGGAGGCGGGGTAGCCTGCTTNCTGNCNGGTGACGGCTCCTNATCNTCTTCTTCCACTGCCTCGTCCNCTTTCCTCTTCACNCCGGAAGGNNCCTTCTCCCGGGGAACGANCTCAAACTCTACGTCTCCTTTGCTNACGTTTGCCCCAGACCTNACAACNTTCTCCCTCGCCTTACTTTCNGCCTTCAGAATCTCTTCNTCGTCNATATCAGAGTCCAACGCATCTTGGNCTGCCCAGTCNGTATCGTCGTCTGCGTTNCCNAACAANGANGANAGNAGGGACAGAGCNGCCGATTTCTCGTGTTCGANNGTGGAAGTGGNNTNGGGAGGGTNNGTGGNGAGNCTTTTGGNNGATGANGGTNCCANGGNGGNNGGANNTGNGGATGGAGGAGNTGCAANNGANGGNTTGNNNGGTGGNGNAGTNNNGGNTTGNGCTGTNGGTTTCNGCANNGGTTTCTGCTTTTTTGGTTCTTCCANNACTGCTTCCTCCTCCTCTNCNCTGNTAGAATCCTCTTCATCACTGTCNTCNTCGNCCNCACTNGACTCTGCANNATCNTCCTNAACCATNTCTNCTCNCTTNCCNCNANCAGNCGGCACNGANCCCTGACTCTCCANGAACATNCCCTTCANAAGNGTNCTNTCCCACTTNGTAACGTCAATNGTGACCCTCCTAGCCCGNGNAGGCGGNTCNTTCTTCCTCTTCCGCTTCTCCTCATCNTTCCCTTCCTTCGCAGACTTCTTNCCCTTCGTNTANTGNGTCCCAGCNCTCGCCGCTACAGCGCTNTTCGCCTTNGCCTTCTCCTCTAACGTCGGGGGTAGAGGGTGGTCNGGTCGCATNCGNACNGTGNGGAGGACTCGNCCCATTTCNGTTACTTTCCACCCGGATTTGTGGGCTGCGACTTCGGGTGTTACGAGGGACATATCGGNTGCGTGNACNCCGTCTACGCGTTGNCGTTTGCGTTTTGGCTTTNCTTCCATCGCNGCGGAGGNTTCACGNTCNGCTGCTAGTCTAGNATAGANNNTGAGCTTTNGGGNNGGNCTGGNNNANGNCNGGGTCGNCNTACCGCTCACGATAGTCTGGTTTNGCCTCTGCNATGCGAAGCTTTGTGCCCTTCCACGTNGATCCGCTGAGGACGTTCATACCTAGACCNTATTCNNTCAGTNTCNGCNNATGATTNCNCNTCAGNAANNCTGAAGNAGGNTGNAATCTANCCNAAAGANNAAGNAGGACTCACACCTTGACAATTTCCCNACATTCGTGCTCAAAGTCACATACGCGAACGTNCTCGGNCTCCCCACNGCATCCAATTTGCCAAACTCATCCACAGCTTCTACACTCCCAAACGTCGATAGCCTTTTGTTCAAGTCATCCAGCGTAATCGCGGGGGTAAGGCCAGAAATATGCAGCCGNTTCGTAACAGGCGCATCGGGGTTCTGTNNGGTGATTTTCTCTGTCGACGTCGACGCCTTTGTCGGAGACTGAGGNNCAGGAACCGACTTTCTCGGTTTTGAAGACATATTGAGTGNTGGAGGAACCAGGAGGATGAAGGCAAGCGCCAAGCGCTGTTGCAGAGTTTGGAAAACCGGCGTTTGATGGCGTTGTTTGGCAGCAGCATCGGTGTTNTTTGGTTTCANGTCAAAGCACGCGCACCTATCTAAGCGCCCGTCGGCATTTGCCGCAGATAGATTTGCATGNTATNCGCTCAAAGACGGCCCGAGTTCCTATCTCAGCCTCGAGGAGTGCGNCCTACTGCNCTTNACACCTTTCNACCTTCTTTAATGGCGCCCATCTCGATCCAGTCGTTATATTGAAGTCATATTAACCCAGGGTCGCCNGCCGCCCCTGTTCCACGTGAATTTACTGCTTCATTCCGATTTATAGCTTCGAGATTCCTTGTACATCCCTTCTTCAATAGAATTAGCGTGCCCAGCGCGAGGATCTTGCTGCTTGCTTGCTGCACGATCTTCGCNAGGTATGTCATAACCCACNCTGACGTCACATTTNCCGCTNACNTATATACCAAGCGGCTTTCCGTGTGTTGNCGCCTCNTTTCTTTCCTCTNCCCGCCCTNCACNACNTCCCGNNNTATANCTTCCTCGNNCAAGGNATACTTCNGNCGNCNCCAGAAATGGCTCTCGTACTNGAAGCCTTGACCTTNATTCAGCAAACTATCAACGCATGGAGGCACCCCGNCCCGCAGAAGACNGACAGCCCGCTGAAGGTNGGGGTCATCTCNAGTGCCACNATCAACATCGCAGGNAGTGCGTCCNNCNCTCNTCNANNCNANANNCNAANNGCGTGCTNACCNTCNNNNCCAGTNATCGAGCCCTCCNAGACCCACGCCGACGTGATGCTCTGGGGCATCGCCTCNCGCGACGCAGCCACCGCCGAATCCTACGCCAACAAACACGGCTTCAAGAAATCCTACGGNTCCTANGACGACCTCCTCGCCGACCCCTACATCGANTTCGTCTACATCTCCCTCCCNAACGCTCTCCACTTCGAGGTCGGGCCGCCAAGTCGCTTGAGGCTGGCAAGCACGTTCTGCTTGAGAAACCGTTCACGTCCAACGCGCTCGAAGCGGAGGCGCTCGTTAAGCTCGCTGAAGAGAAGGGATTGGTGTTGATGGAGGCGTTCCACTGGTTCTTCCACCCCGCTGCGCACCGGTTCAGGGAGATTCTCGATAGCGGGAAGTTGGGCAAGATCGTCAAGACTGACGCACAGATGACAGCAACGCCGGCAGTTCCCCAGGGCGATATTCGATGGCAGTACGACTTGAGCGGGGGAAGCCTGATGGACCTAAGCTACGTGCTCAGCTTCACTCGTTTCGCGCTGCACGCCTCCACCCCCGAAAAGGTCCTCTTCGCCAAAGCGTACCCCGCCGCGCANGACCCACGTGTCGACAGCAGCATGCACGCGACTTTGAGATTCAACCGGCACAAGAACAGGTTGGGNAAAGGGAGGAGCAGCGAGCAGGGTCAAGGGTCCAGGGAAGAGGACGTCTACAGCACGATATACACGGACTTCGCGAGGCCATGGNTNTACGGCCTCATCCCTCGTGTATGGGAGTTCCCGTCGATTCGCGTCGAAACCGAACACGCCGAAGTGTACTTCTTCAACGCGCAGTGTCCTCATGTCTACCATTACATCGCCATCACCGATAAGGCCACNGGGAAGACGACGTATGAGCAGTGTTATAAGGGAGGTCCGATGTGGAAGGAGAGGGGAGAGGGGTATTGGAGCACGTATAGNTATCAGCTTGAGGCGTTTGTGGATAANGTGAGGGGACGGCAGCCGGTGTGGTGGTGTGATGGNCAGGAGAGNATTGANGAGATGAAGACNGTCGATGAGGTGTANAGNGCGAGCGGACTGCCNATNAGGCCCACCAGCACGTATCTATTGAANCCTTGAATGCGGACGTTGGTTGGACTNTTTGATATNTCGTATGTTTNTGNACTCCGTTCATNTTCCTTGTATNCGATAATTCNANTTNTTTCNTTTGATNCCCTCCANGNNGNNTACCGCTTCCAATCCTGNAAGAACGAAGAGAAAACNGNNATGTTNGGTNGGTGCATGCTTGTGTTCACNCTTTACGAGCTCACCTTATACAGCTCNTTACCCTCCTTCTCCCAGTANTNGTCGAACTCGCGCTCCGTTCCCCCGGGATGTTCTGAGATCCAGGNCCTCTTGCATGCAACCCTATTTCACCTNCTTCAGTGGTGCAAGCTTCNGGGACATTCAATCTACGTACCGTGCAGANCGAGGCNGCCCTGTGACGCCGGCCGTNGCTACTCTATCTTTCGGGTCANGCTTCGTGTTGNTTTGGCGNTTGAGGGNTGGCNGCNCTTTCAAGGNCGCNACGTCNTCCTTACCGCCTTGAGTATCTANGNTCCTCGGGNCTTTCGCCCGAGCCAGGAGATCTGCGATATAGGCTCTCNTGANCNGTGAATNNCCATGTGCNNTCTTANCGCTGGTGTTCAAAACNGCTTGTTCATNGCCAACAGGCNCATTNTGGGAAAGACGAGTCTCAAGCGATTCGGGGTATTTCAATTTCCGACGTTCGTCTCTCGAGAGGCGNTCTTTCTTGGNTTCNGGAGGAAACTCCCGCCATTCNAAGAGTCCTGGGATGGCTATCGTAGGTATGTGTGGCAGNAGCTGCGCGTATGCTTGTGTGTCTTGNNCNCCGGTGAGCAGCATGATCTTGTCGTGCGACATGATTTCTGCTTCNATGGCGGGTATGTAGCCNTTGTCNTGGCTNACTGTGTCGCAACATCATTGNNGTNNAGNGTGNGTGAAGGAGANGGGAGNNCGTACCGCCTAGAATGACGCGCTCGGTGTCAGGTGAGCGAAGGCTAGCTTTGAACAGATCTAANNAAGTCAGCGTNGAGCACTCNNANAAAANCCTTCGGACAATACCTTTCAGCTTCGTGTCNACCCTCTCNTTCCCTGGGCCAGGGTCAATAACGTAGTTATACGAAGGAGTCTGGAACCCAGCGAGGAACCCATCGAGGATATCATACGTATATAACCGTTCATTTCCAACGAGCTTCCCAACAACCGCACGTTTGTTCATGAAAAGGTATGTTGATAGGCGGTAGTCTCGNGCGAGGNTNGGGCCGAGGGTGTCNCGAACGGTCTGANAGAGAAGCCGNGCGACTTCNATNCCTCCTTCCCTCCCTTTGCGNAGTCGGCTCTTGCTGAATATGTAACCGTCGCCGTCNATGAGNANGANGATGTGAGGCTGGGAAGNCGTGAGTANGATNGAGGTTTTGGTATGCTTNANNGATTGGAAACGCACCCANAGNCCNGTGGCANCTGGNACNATNGNGTTGNGCAGGGGGAGGNNNGGTTNCNGNGACATGTGCGTCGGGTGGCNTTGGNAGGGTTNTGATNGGTCGNTTGCNTCATGNNCNGTNGNTNGNGTTCCCNCATCGNGCNNACTATCNATNNCATCGAGTATAGGTNTGCATAAATCGCAAATCTTNTTCTCCCTTTTTGGGAGNGCTGGGTGCCACGACNCAGAGGGAGAGTTGTAGTACGCGGCTTGTACGCGTGCNTAGGCAAGTTCGGGTNGGCGATTTCCGTACGATGTGTCCATACCCACTACAGCTGTGAGNAGACGNTGNAAGTANAGGCAGGTCGTTGGGAANGGNTCTGAATCGGNGTNGGNGGAAGAGGANGNGTCTTNGCGTTGAGAGTNGCTTTTNGCGGACTTGNTGAACTNCCGTTGNTGCGGNTGGAGNNTGNGGTTGGNAGCATNGNGNATGTGAGGACTCGGACGGCGCCGAATTGAGCGCTGCAGCTGGAGAGCGGCCGACATCGTTCNTTTGNNCGANCTNGTTGACCCTGATCAAGCCAAGCGGTGGGGGTACTAGAGNCCCACGGAGTCCTTGNTGGCNNNAGTAGGCNTGATATNTCAGGAGTACATGATAAGGATGGTGGTGGTTGAAAAGAAGCCTTGTTATATGTTGTTTGTGGGNGTCAAGTCTGTCATAGCAATTGACCCCGNCGCGCCGCGCTCGTGACCAAGTTGCGGCGCTGAATGCCTCAATTCTGTGCGTGTGCCCAAGGAAGAGAGCTGTTAGTAGCTGNTAGTTCGTANAAATACTAGTGCTANATTGCTTACCTCTATTCGTGATCATTNGTAGAGATTGGGTTTCAGGNAAAGTTGCAACGACTTGTCTTGGTTGAACGCCANNGACCATGAGCAAGGGAAAAGATAACAATGCTTGATTGTATGACTTCAGTAAACTAAAGCATTCNCGCCTATTTATGCGCGTCAATAGTGCATCAAGATTGCGTATATGCGCCCGAAAATCTGCTCNAGGGGCAAGNTCCTGTGGCCACATCGTATACGCTCGCAGATGCAGAGGAATCATGAGTCAAGCGNCCGAAATCAAGGNAGAGACNAGGACTCGCAGGTAGNCTGTAAAGCTTCTNAATTTGCGCGTTTCCTCCTACAAGACCCCATTNAATGAGGAACATCGTGGTGGTCAGGATTCAGGTTACGTTTGTGACCGTGACAAAGTCGGATGCTCGGTGTGACTGGNNANTTCGAACTCCGCTCTCCCGCTGTATTTAACCCTTTTGCCCTTCGCTTATTGACCTTACCAAACCCTTTCCNGATCCCCTTCCTACGGCAAACATGACACNGGCNNTGAGCCGGCTGGGNGTTACNTNAATCNGGTGTAAATGNGNTCNATNCTCGNGNCGATTGNGCTNAANATGTCANAACATGCGATCNGAGGGCNTGCTTTNCCTCACAGNAAAGCACTAGGCGTAGANACNCTTCCNCTNCNTCTCATNTCTGGCCNNTNTNCTTCAATCAATGGGAANNNTNCTGACCCCCNCNTACNNNCTNNGTTCAAGTCAGGCGGGCTGGCGTCTATTCCAAGTNTTNCCTCTGAGGCACTGTATCNTGAATATAGGCCTGTAAGTCCTCCCTNGNCNCGNATATACCNNTTCNTTCTTGANNNTATGCTGANTCNTNTCTNNAGTGCCTGTNCCNTTTACCTACCTTCTNCTCTTTTCATTGNCCCATTCCCCAAATCGCCCTCCCGTTCTGCCCCNNTTTCCAGAGCGGATCANAACCTCTNCTGGCCGATCAACTGTGGACCGTGAGCGGGCCGGATCAGCATCGCACGTGGAATCAATTCTGCGCAGGGGTCGCAGCTCGCCGCTCTGTCTCGAGCAACGTTCATCCCCTNGACCAGTCACCACCANCGNATTCGATCGCTCGTGTGACCATATCCTCCCGCNAAACAAGACAGGAAANAGTGACGCACTTGCGGGAGGGAGAACACACCTCAAACAGGCAGTTTTGGTTNCGCTGTGACGATCAGAGGGACGGGAGTATTGCTCCCCGACCACCTGCCTTTCAGCTCGCTTCGCCTACCGGGCGCTTACTTGCTCATCTGTCTAATCGGCGTACTCAAATAGTTGCAGAGCTCCATCGTCGTTTGTATCGAAGTCGGCGTGGCGGAGCAGCAACGACCAGAGCCAGGGAGAAGGCCAGATATCAGATCGCTTGGTACGTTTCCGTCGATAATGGNGCACACGACACAAATTGCTAATGAGTGATCGCGAATTCCCCCTTGGCCCTCTCTTTTGTCACTTTCTTTCAATTCACTCCCCCAAAATTAACCTCCAGCGACGAACGTGCTTCGGATTCCCCATCCGTATCACGAATCTTTCCTATTCTTAATCAATGCGGCGCCCGTCACAACATCACATCCAGAACCAGCGCTACCAGCCATGACCCCATTCCTCNTCCTTCGGTGACTGCTACGGGGGTCTCCATGTCCTCTTATAANCTGCTAGGTTCTGCAGCAGGTCCAGGACCTGCATTCTTCTGCATACCATTCTGCCATTCCTCCCCCGAGNCATTTCGGTTCTACAAGTACGGCTCCGAGTATGCCTCCATCACACGCTCATGCGTCTGCCAACACCATCTACATCCCTGTCGTGTCGCCTCCGACGCCGGCGCCCTCTCCCGGCCCCGTCGAGCCTGAACACTTCCTCCCCCCGTCCCCATCCTCCGATGCGTACACCCCACCGGATTCCCCTCCTCCATCGCCCTCACCTGACGTCCCGACAGAGGTGCAAAAGCTCGATAATAGTCCCCCGGGTATGCGTCGTCAGCTGCTCTCGACCCTCGTCGCTGCATGTACCCCAGAGGAGCTGCTGTTCATCTCCACACTCATCGCTCCAAGGCTCAAGCGCGATTTCTTATCTTCACTGCCCACGGAGTTAGCTTTGCATGTGCTGAGCTTCGTCGAAGATCCGAAGACCCTGTGCCGAGCGGAGAGGGTGTGCAAAAGGTGGTCTGTTCTGTGTAGGGATGAGGGTGTGTGGAGAGGCTTGACGATCAGTTGGAAGTGGGTGGAGGGGTGTGGTGATGACGCTAATCAGATGTACGATCGACAAGGGTATACAGGCGGCAGGTTTGTGGGAAAGGGACATGACTTGAGCTCTCGAGGCCATGAGCACCAGTGGGACAGTCGCCTCAAGACTCCTTGGTCACCGTCTCCGACCTCATCCGAAGAGCCTCTCGAGGAGATGGAGGAGTTCGCCAACTTCCCGTCGGACCCTGCGCTAGAGTGGCTCATAACGAAGCGACGACAAGAGCTTGGCAATGGACGTTGTTCAGATGTGAAGGGGAAGGGCAAGGCGAAGATGGTCTTGGCGGGTGACGATGAAGACATAGAAGAGTGCTTCTCATACAAAGATTACTTCAAGCAATGCTATGTCACAAGTAGGTTGAGCCTTCCTTTCTATGCGCAGTCACTGACGTTCCCATCAACCGGCAGTGAGTAACTGGCGACACGGAGGTACACTCCTCCGTTCTCATACAATCCCATCCCTCAAACCAGCACCACCACCCTCACTTAACAAAACCTCCAACTCATTGTATGCCTCACGACCGGCCCAGGCAACTCGGGATCCAGGAGGCCCAGTTGTCACCTCCGTTGCCCTCGACGCAGACTGGGCCGTCATCGGGCTAACCAACTCCCGTATCCAAATATACAGTGCGCGGACAGGCGTTCTGGCTAAGACCCTAGTTGGGCACGAGCAAGGGGTATGGAGCGTCGGCCTCGTATCCAAAGGAGGGTGGATGTCCAGACCCGATCCAGGGACTGCTTCAGATGACTGTGATATGGGAGAGAGCGCACCCCCGTCCCCAGCGGAATCGGCGTCGAGTGATCGATCGTCTTCATCGCCATCGCCCAGGCGGGACGGGGACGAGAGGAGGAGAAGCGATGCGCATGTTTGGGCATCTGCTTCGACGTCTCAGGCGGGGAGGGAAGGAGCGGAGGAGGAGGACGAGAAGGCCGCGCGATGGGACAGAACCCACGCCGTCGTTGGACCATCTTGTGCCTGCGAGCTTGAGGGTAGCTGTGGGGTTGGACCCTGCACCTAGTGTACAGGGAGTGCGTGCACATTCCCCTGCTTGTGATTCTCAAACGGATCTACCTGGGGCTTCGGCGGGTCGGTCTACGGTACCTGAACTTAGGTTCCCGCATGACGATGCTTGCGGCGGGAAGGACAGTGCTCCGAGGCCGCAGGCGCGTCGGAGGTTCAGCGATATGTGTCACTCGTCAGTCGGTTGGGGACAGCCGAATGCGATACTTGTGAGTGGAGGATGCGACAAGGTCATCATGGTTTGGGACGTCAAGACTGGGTGGGTACTTTTCAATGCGATCCTGATTTTTATGTCGAATGGTTTGCTTACCCTTTGCATGGTAGACATTGCATCTATCGCCTTTCTGGGCACACATCGACCATCCGGTGTATCCGTGTCCTGGATAACCGCCCCATCGCGGTATCTGGCTCACGAGATGGGATAGTGAGGGTTTGGGATATCCAGAGGGGACGGTGTTTGAGAGTGCTTAGAGGGCATCAGTCGAGTGCGAGGGCATTGGATTGTGCGGGGAACCTGGTTGTTAGCGGGAGCTACGATTCCACTGTGCGGGTAAGTCAAGACACGCATTATGGGAATTGAACTGAGGGAGAGTTCGTTAGGTCTGGAACGTTGACACTGGAGAATGCCTGCATGTTCTGCAGGGTCATTTCCAGTCGATATATTCGGTCGCGTTCGACGGGAGGTACATCGCCAGTGGGAGTCTCGATACGACTGTTAGATTATGGGACGTCGAGACTGGGTAAGCCCTTTCATCTCTTCTATGTTTTACCTTGCACGTCTCTGACCTTTCTTCGAAGGAGTTGCATCGCCCTCCTGCATGGTCACACCGCTCTTGTATCCCAACTGCAGCTCTCGCCTTCGCTTTTGATTACAGGGGGTTCTGACGGACGGGTAATTACCTTCGACCTCGACAACTTCAGCATCAAGCAACGTATCGCTGCTCACGACTGCAGCGTAACTGGCATGCAATTCGTCGAGAAGCCTGGAGCGGGCTCATTCGACGATTCCTCTTCCGCTTCTTCGGACTCCGAGAGAAGGCGGGACGACTTTATCGTGACTTCCGGGAACGATGGCCGCGTGCGGTTGTTCGAAGCCTGTACGGGTGACTATGTGAGGGACTTGGGAGATGGTGGGGAGAGCGTGTGGAGGGCGGTGTCGGGGTGGGGGAGGTGTGTGATTGTGTGTAAGAGGGTGGGGAAGACGGTTGTGGAGGTGTGGAGTATGAGGCCGGAGGAGAGGGAGGGTGTGAGTGGGAGGGGTGCAGTNTTGAGTCCGCCGGTGGGAAGTTGGGAGGATNGGATGGACGGGGAGGTATGATTAGAAGGCAGGATTTGCAGTTTTGTCTTCGCGCGTCTTNNGCCTTCGCCCCGCTTCGCTTTCCGCTTTGTTTCCTCTTACTTGGATACACGCGTGTTCCTTGCGGTTCAGATCTNTGAATACCTTCACTCTACATTAGTCTACTATTGCTCGTCCATCTCTCAGGTCCATGCCNTANNACGATTCACGTTANTGCTACNNNGNTCACGTATTGCTACTATGCTNCNNNNTNNNCNNCTGNATTNCCCGGCTGTATTGCATTTAGTACCCAATCACTTCACNGCGGAACGCGTATANGTCTAGGAACATGGATGTCTGGCNTCGCCTTTCANCATCTGTCGAATAGGATGCGCGACGGGTGNCGCCGTCATGTAGGTGTATGTGGGTCCAACAGTGATACTCGAAAGGGATGGATGGCCTTGGAGCGCGAATTTCGCCACTGTTGGATCTTNGTTGTTGCTACCAAACATACAGTGCAATTCTACCCTTTTCAGCCTGAAGAGCAACGAGCGAAAANTTCCTTGGTGACTTAANTTGAGCAGTCAGCAGTCCTCCGCTTATGTCGACCTTTTTCCGTGGCCNGAGCAAATCAAGCTGACAATCTCGCGGCTCTCCCAGCGGTCGGTCCGAGTGACCACTTTTGAGGGTTCGTCGGTCTCTGGGCTGAGCTTGCGTCGTGAAAACCCTTTCGAAATCTGGATCTGAAGTGCGGCAGGCGGCTCCGCAGCGNAGATTACAAGAAGCTAGCGCCTTCGTACGATAAATTTTTCTTGCCGTGCCACGCACGCTTCCACAAGATATGGTCCGCNGACAGCGTGTAAAGATGGAGAAGCAGAGAAGGGAGTGTACCNNCTTAGTAGGTACTGTCAAGGTTCAGGAACCGACTGCCGACTCGGAAGGACTGTGCGTCCACATGCGCTTCCCGCTCACGAGTCAGTNACGATCTTCCTCTAGACCTGGGTCCACCTTCATTGGTACAGATGANGAACCCTGACATGAGTCTGACAGTTTTCCCTATGGCAGTTCAACNATAATAAGCCCATAATGAAAGAAGCGGTATCGCTGGTAACTGGTGCGAGCGTCGGACGCGCCCAGTGCATAGGGCCCTTTAAACTTCGATAGGCTTAGGGAGAAGCCCCTGAGANGTTCCTGGGAGTGTTGCGANTTGTTGAGGCCAGTCGCAAAAAGGTACGAGGCGGCGGCCATGATGCCAATANCCTGCGAGTTGAGACGGATCATACTTCCGACCGAAGCGAGGACGGGGGAGAAGGCACGGCGAAGCGCCGAGCGGGACCAAATTGGGTTGCAAGATCAATGCGGGGTCGAAGCTCGACTGGAGAGGTGATTCGAGTTNGCAGAGATGCGATATGCCTCTCGGTGGGATGTGCGCCTCCCTACAGGGAAACTGAAGCATATGGATGGGTAACCAGAATGATGGAAGCCGACTTGCAGGCGGTATTNCNAGCATCCTAGAGATAAAGATGAAGNCAGGATGAGTACAATAGCTATCGAGGCTTCCCCCTTGGCATTCCCCACAGCAGTCTATTTGTTGCCCACTTGCCGCACTAACATCTCTCGAAAGGGTTTCATTTGACGANGTCCTCTTCGACGAAGCGATGGGACCAATACAACTCTTACAATGAGAAGNTTGGTCAGGCGCTTACCAGTCGCCGAAAGACAATGATTCTCACCGAGTCGCAGTTACGAGTAGCATCTTCGAAAGAGACTGGAAAANTCTGATGGCCCTTGTGGATTGCTCCACAATCATCAAGCGTTAGTGGGAGTGCACGGCTGAATTGAGAGCTGCATGAGATAGCAAATTGTAATATGAACTGCGTATTGCAGTCGTCTTCTGCATCTCGTGATGATGCGACGAGTCAGGGGGNTGGACAAGGCGCGGCCTCTTTACTTACGCCACAAGAAGAATGAAGAAAGCCGTTTTCAGAATGCACGGCGTCTATTTGCGAGACTCGGAGGCACAAGGCCTGAGCAGACTGGGATATCCAGTATAACGGTCAGTGTTCCTTTGAGCAGGTACCTCAACGGCAGTGAATGCACTGGAAAAGGGTATGTTTGACTGGCCTTGACATCGGTAGCGGCACTGAGGTTGCCCCTCTTTTGGGATTGCGAGCCTCGNGTTACTCCCCAATCAGGCGTTGATTTCACAGAGGTGCCCCATGCCTGTATACCCGTACGGCATACGAAACAGTGGAATACCTGTTTTTATGTGAGGCAATTGACAAACGAGCAAGATNTCCAGTCAGCTCGTNNNAAAGATTCACGTACCGAATGTTCTCGCNGCNCNTAAATCGGTAACCATCGATGAAACCTTACCTCCTTAAACTCGGAAAACGAACGTGACNGCCTGTCTATGGTAAAGGTAGCATGAACGGGGACATCATGGGGTGTAGTTTGCGNCCCAATCTTCAAGATAACGAAATGGAAACGAAGCCTCCCTGAAAGCTCTGTGAACTGGTTCGGTGAAGCAGTTTCTCGTTGAAGGAAAGCCAAAGGAATTCGACTGCAAANNCATGCAACTATCACTCTAGTTCATACGCCGCCAAGAAGACGATAGCGCTTTCAAGGGCATACCGGTCTATGCAAGGGGTATAAGAAGTCCAAGGAACTCGAAAGCCAATTCAAATGTAATCACAAAAAGAAGCGTGCANGCTCTTACACAGTAGCGGCGGATGATCATCTGTTATTGACTATGTTCTGGGTCGAGCCTAGAGTGGGCTTACCAGATGGTAGAGTCAAATAGGTAGAGAGAATATCAATCAACAAAGGTATGCGATCACCGTACGAGTACATCCCCAGTCGACCTGAGTCAGAAACTGTGCTAGGTTGCAACGATCCATACGTAATGGGTAGCGAACCAGCAGCCAGTACCTGGCGTCCTCTTGGCAAAGAGACTTATCTTGAGGTATATAGAAAGGTGTAGANTCTAGTCCATCGTCCGACTTCGGACTGTCGTCCTTTTCTACCCACCCTATCGCCGCCGAACAATCATGGTTTTGAAGGCGGTGGGNGGGAATTGCAATACATTGAAGATCTAAACGGAAAGCGACAAATGCCTCACTGGATGTAGATGAAAATCAGCCAGCTGTGCAGGGGGAGACGAGGAGATGCCCGTATAGGAGCGTAAACGCGACTTACCCCAACAAGGAAGNNGCCTGGAGCGCCTAGTACTCGTCATGTAGGGNGTTGATGTTTTGAAACGGAAGGACCTGTAGCCGCCGAGNNAGCCATNGAGCTGCGTTTTCCGGATCCGGGTCCAGATCTCCAGTCTCCCTTTCCTCGCGTACACCCCATTCGTCCCNTTTTGTAAAGAAATTAGTCGAAAAAAATGCACCGTCCGAGCGGCGTTTCTTGACGCTTTGGGAGAGGTGCCGAAGGGCTGGGTCTGAGAGGTGCACCATCTTCACGCTTGGGTTATCCGATACATACTCGCATAGTTTAATGATATCTCGGGCCTCTATAGTGTCCATTGATATCTTCTCCAAAACCGGCCATTTGAACCCGGTCGAAGAAGAGGCGGATGACGCAACAGGCACGGTCCTGTCGGGGGGTGCGTGNGGTCTACCTGAGTTGATGCGCATCACTTGGAACAACCCCTCGAGAGTATGATGAGTTTCAGCCAGATGTGGGGATACGGCGGGCCGATGGTCCATCGACCTCTTCCTTGGGCGAGCTGCGTAGCGTGGTTGCAACAGCGTATTGCCCACCGGGGATTGGATAAGTTGGAGGTGTGTGATNGTGCTTAAGCTGTGAAGCAGTTCAACGTCGTTCCGCGTGGTTTCTGAAGCAGAATCAAAAGAGAAGCGAACGAAGTTACGCAATGAAAGGCAGCCCAGACTNGACATCGATGAGATGAAAGGTGTGTCGAAGCATGAGCACATAGGTACGGCTACGTCTCCGTCCAATGCCAAGGTGTGAAGATTCGGTAGNCGTAGATGTGCGATGGGGTAAGAGGAAGTGGAGGTAGGAGGGCGTCGATGAAAGCTGAGCGCAAGATGGCGAAGCGATGNCACTACAATTGGGTTTATGGAGGGGGGGAGAATCCGATAGCACATGGAGGTGGAGCAGGGACAGGTGTTCCAGAGAAGGGAGTGACCGAAAAACCGCCTCGAATTCANGGAAGGTGGCTGCCAGATGGGCGACTTGGAGGGAAATCAGATGTGGGAAGAAAGACGGGTTGAGCCGAACCCCTTGGATGGATAGGCGGCTCGCGGAGAAGGTCGGAGCGCTGCTCGGGNCGAGATCCCAGTCACGGTCCAGTAGGGCTTGGTCGTCCGTAAGCCGCGCCCTTCCCCTGGACTGGAACTTCAGAGCAAGGGTGTGCAACTGCGGAGAACCAGCCTGCGCCATATGGTGGGATATCAATGTAAGAAGGCCTTTTGCGTTGTCTAGAGGCAGATCAGATACGTCCCCAATAACTAGGAATCTTCGTAAGCGGTGGGCGTGCAGAACAATTTTTGGAAGGATAGCATTGACCGATAAGTCAAATGCCAGCGAAACATTGGGCACCCGCAGGAATATATCCAGCGAGGCCTCCTTGGACCGAGAAAGCCATGTGTTGGTGAATTTCACAGCGTCGTATACGAGCCGTTTTGGGGAAGTTTTCGTGACAAGTAACGGCACATAAATGGTGCTCCAGAGATCAGGGGAGTTTAACGCAACTTCTCGCCAGGTTCGACAGACGGCGCAGATGGCCATTGGTAATGGCAAGGGGAGTGTACCGGGCGTCCGATTGACCGATTCCTCCAGTATTTCCGTAGTTCCCGTACGAAAAATGCGAGCCAGGAGTTCAATGGGGAAATCGTGGATTGGATGGATTGCGGGAGTGGACTGCGACATAATGACTCTGTAGTCTTTGCCAGTCAGTGATATCTCCTTAGCGCCAGGCACCGCTGGCGATGGGTAACGAAACTTACTTTGGGGTATGTCCGGAGGAGTGGTCTCTGAAAACCCTTCCCAATCGCGACTGGACCGCCGTCGCTCAAGCCTAAGGAACGGCGAAACCATGGAGGATGCTCGGGGCGGGTGCCAACTGTCAGTTTGCTATCGGCAGCCGATGACTACAACCCCAAATAGAACCAATCAGATTGATGTCAGGAACAACAGTCTCTTGCTCAGAACGCTCTTCATAAGCACCACCATCTCTCTGGGGTCGCCTTAAATGCAAAGTTTTTCGGATTTCTATGGGCGCAGGAAGAGTTCAAACGGTTCGTGTGGGTGCCATGAGGCTCCCAATCAGTTTTATGGAGGTAAGTCGCCGAACTCGCAGCAGTTAGATTTCAGCAACAGGGATCGAGCGCTGATTCATTTGAATTGGCAGTAGGCAGGTTCCAAGGCAAATGGATTCAACCTGACGTCGGATTGCTTTACGGGATGCGACTGGATCTCTTCCTTCCCATAGGGGAATATCGCATGAGAGCGCCTTATGCTGCTCGGTGTCTGTCTTACCCTCAAGAGGTAACCAGCGACAAATAGTTGAACGATTTCGCTTACGCCTTTGTCCTCATGCACCATAGGGCTTATGGGTACTCGTCTTACGCTCAACTGCGGATCCCCTGAACAGCTGACATTTCCTTTCATTATCAGAAGACACAGAAGGCTCACAGTTACGTCTTGTACAGAAGACTATCCCGCAAACAGAAATCAAATTCTCGTTTCACGCCAACTATTGGACGCATTTCCCTTTCAAAACCTTGATCAAAGACTTCAAGGTACGTCAAACAAGGCTAAAACTACGTTGATTCGGCTCATAAAATACAAGAAGACACAAGGACGGAAGCGCAAAGGTTTCATGCGGTAGGCGCAAGTTGGACAGTGCTTGGAATCGGGGTAGGCGTTGCCGTGTCAGTCACGCTAGGTCCTTCACTGTTGAATAGTGAGTATCTCTTCCTTCAAGCTTTACTTGTTACTTACGTCCAGGTGACCGTAGTCGTACTTTCGACCAGGAACGGTGACACCCTGATGAGGGTATGGACGACTCGAGTCGCGCGAAGAACGTCACCCTCATCGGCGCGGGCGAAAGGCTGTCAATGTCTAGCCTCAGTCAAACGATCGTGATATTGCTCCGAGGCCTACCACAAACGAAGCCAGCATGGCGACGAGGATAAGGGCGGTGCTCTTGAATTGCATGATGTGTGACGTGGTACAGCGAGACTTGGGGAGTCCGGGTTCTGGACATCTGGTGAAGGTATATAACGGCTTACGCCCTTCCCCGATTCATGCTGCTGATTGCGTAAACTCCATCTGTAGATTCCTTCTCCCAAAAGAATTGGCTTGCCGACCGTCGCACGAAGAAGACAGGGATTATTTGCAAGTCAATTTGGGACTTACGAGAGTACCGTACCTGGCAGGTTGAGTTTCACTGCGGTTTAACAGATCTGTCCAGGTTCCCGAAAAAAGATGTTCTCCTCCCGTTCTGTCAAAATCGAATCGGTGAGTGACAATCGACCTGATATGGATCGCGGACAGTCCAAACCGGTGTCCCACTTACCGATCGATATCTGCCATCAATTACAGTCCTGTGGACGTGGACACAAATTCGACGTTACCGGAGCAAGAGGTAAGGTCCTCAGTGTACCAGACTCTCGCGCGTACGACATGTCACAGTTTTGTGTCTCGATTTAGTACGTGACGAGAGACATATAAGCCCGCTCTCCCGATTCCTTTCAATCCAGCAGAGCCTCGCCCCAGCCCCCTCTACCTGACTCGTCCTCTGCGATGCTGAAGCTTGCTCTCTTGTCCCAGCTTTTGGGTGTCGCTTTTGGTGCCATTGGCCCCTCAGCCGTACTGCATATCGCTAACCAGAACATATCTCCTGATGGTTTCGCTCGATCGTAAGTCGACTACGCTCTCAAACGACGCATTACTCATGTCTTTTTTTGCAGTGCCGTGCTTGCAGGTGCAACTCCCAACACCCTGTCTTTTCCTGGGCCGCTCGTCGTTGGGAATAAGGTTTGGCTTTTACTCTACTTGGTCCAGCAACGCGCTAATATGTGACGGTTATCAGGGCAACACATTCTCACTGAATGTCGTTGACTCCTTGACGGACACGACTATGCTCCGCTCTACTAGCATCGTAAGTCGCCCAACACCGTATACGCAGAACCCCGTTGACCGTCTCTCCAGCATTGGCACGGGTCTTCCAGAAGGGCAGCGCCTGGGCCGATGGTCCTGCAGGGGTGACCCAATGCCCCATCGCTCCAGGCCATTCTTTCTTGTACAAGTTCTCTGCAGCCGGCCAAGCCGGAACCTTCTGGTACCATTCGCATCATGGTAGGTTGAGGTCGACCTCCGCTTGGTCCCTTCTCTGACGTTGTTGAAGTGTCTCAATACTGCGACGGTTTGCGTTGGTGCTATGGTCGTTTACGATCCCAACGATCCTCACCGCAGTCGCTACGATGTTGACAACGAAGGTACTGTCATCACCCTCGCCGACTGGTATGTTTCCACGGACTGTCTCTCTCTGTTCTCTCTCAACGAA
>JANDKE010000286.1:0-29202 GCA_027627275.1 Coprinellus aureogranulatus
AAGGCCCCCCTACGAGGGTCATGATGGAGCAGCAGGAGGGAAGAGGAGCGGAGGCGGAAGGAGAACCCCGTCGTCGTCGATGGCGAGTTCAAGTATCGCTGGGTCGTCGGTCAACGGAGAGCCGACGTAACTCTTCCTCTCCCTTTCTTGGATTGAAAAGTACTCTTGCATATCGCTTTGCATTTATATCCCCATCCCTCCGCCTTCCCCCACTTAATCCCAAGACTCCCTTCCCTTCGTTCACTCACTGACGCTTTGCTTGCACTATTATTATTTGTTGTATATTGGCTCTCTCTTCCTCCCTCCCATGCACTGACCTTGTATCTTTATCTCTCTCCCTCTCTGTTTGTTCCAACATCATGCACTCATCATATGTCTACCCATTACTCACTGGTTTCTGTTTGTCTGTCGTTATACCTCTCTCATTGTGTGTTTGTTTCTGTCTAGCTAGAGCAATTAGCTCCTTCATCGCGCTTTAACCTTGTGACCACCTTGCTCCTACCCTCTGCGATACCTATGCCTCCAATAGACGATCACTCTTACATTCTCTCAACTTCTCTGTGTGACCTTGAGTGAATTGCGATCGCTTGAGCTCGACTTCACTTCGAAATCGAAATCGACACGACTTCAAATTCGCGTTGAACACGAATTCGAATACGAATACCGCACGTATACGTATACCGTATCCACGGAGGCCCCAAGTACAGACATAACATAACCCCCCGCCACTGAACACTGACATATCACTCGTCCCTTACAACGCCGTGTCCCGCTAGCGAATAAAACGGAGGCTCGGAACGGTGTAGTAAGGTATGTTGTAACTGCTGTACGGAAGGCGTACGGGTGTGGGAGGGCAACCTCTCAATTGTCCGAGGATCTCTCACTGCTGTCTACCACACTCACTCTAAACACACACTCGCTTGTCTTTTCCCAAGGTAGACTCTACCCCACAAGCCCCTTTCACTCTGAACGGACCCCGCCCCGACACCCCGCTTAAGCTTGACGTCTCCCTCCAAGCATCAAGTCAAACCCGACGGGGACCTTGCATAGGCGCCCACACTCTTCCCTCCTCGCATCATGATGCGCACCCGATTCGGGCGCCCTCTCATCCGCTCGAGGGAAGGTTGAGGCCCGGCCGCCCTTGACGACGTTATCAGAGTTGTGTAACTTGAGTTCAGTGCGAAAGAGTGTGATTACTGCGGATGCCGATGGGAAGATATCAAGTGTTCGGGACGAGGTGCGGGGTTGACGCGGGGTAACACTGGCAGGTGGAGGTGAGAGAGTCGGTCGCATGGCTTATCGTTATCGTTTTCGGTCCCTCGAATGTAAATCCCTTTCTACGCCTTCGGCTCCTTCAGGCTCTTTCTTATCTCTGTCACTTTCGCTATCTACCGTGACGACTATTATCTATCTGAAGACTGAAGGCGGGGTGTCGACCAAGTGCAATGTCCAAGCAACCGGTATACGGTATACGGTATACGAGCGAAGGACGCCACAGTGCTGTTGAACGTTGAATCTTGACTTGAAAGGGCTGCGCGAGCTCGGAATCAAAGCTAAAGTCTAAATACGCGTTTGTCTGTAGACGTACCGCCAATTGCGTACGTATTCCGATTGTACGCTCGCTTGGACTCACGCATCCCGACATCTACTTACGACTCTATAGGGTGCCTTGGAGTCTTCCGTTTATACATAGAAAGGGAGGAAAGATGAGATTGTCACGGACATTCCGAGCTGCGCTAGGGTTTACATGGTAACCTCTTTACGACATAGTACCTTCCTCCTTCCATCCTTTATCTCGTTCCGAGTCCGAGTCGGACACGGACACGGAGCAGGGAGGGAATACGCTTGGTACGGTCCGAGAGTGTACTCATGCAAGATCTACCTCTGTCGAACAGCGGTGACAGGGAAGATTGCAAGGCTAAAGGAGGACTAGCGCGAATCGCGTATCCCGCGAATCCCTTGTCGAGCGCTACACTATACAGTACGTGCGTACCTGATTCCCAAATTCGACTCGTTCTGTCACTTGGCAGGCTCCTCCCACTCACGGTGTAACCTGCTCCGCGACTTTGACAGTTACACCAAGTCCATTACTTATCAATCCTCCAGTAAAATCAGCACGGATACCACCCGTATCCTTGCAAACTCGAACCATTTCACCTGTACGAGTGCGTTGTGTTGGGACTGGGAGCGCCTGAGGTCATAGAGCTCCAACCACAACTCGCTTTCATACGCAATCAACCCAAGTCGCCTAGGCGCCCACTCGTACATAGCACCAACCGCTACGTCGCTAACCTTGGATACCTACTCTCACCCTCCGCGAGGAGCAAGGAGCAGGCAACGGGTTATTACTTCCTCTCATACTTAGCAAAAGAGGCTGGGTACCGCCACCCCCACACTTCATAAGGTGTTTATAGAGCTTCCTTCTGCCCCGCAATTATCATAAGTCTAGAGCGGGGAGGAAGGGCGGCTGGCCGCGGGTCAGTGAACGTACTCCACGAAAGGCCTGGCCTTTACATGGATGTAGTATGGGCATTTGGTATCACCTGTATACGTAGGGAAAGATAGCACCACACCTCGAGTACGCTGTATATGTCCAGATCATCTCGTATGGGCGAGGAGCGGTTGTGTTGCTCGTCGGGGTGGAAGAAGGTTGTGGTGGGTAGTTGTTCAACACCAACGCATGCACGCATACGAACGACTCCAAGCTAAGTACACCACACTCTGATTCCTGCTGATATTCATCCATCCACGCACACGACCAATTCGCATTGAATAACTCACCAACCTAGCAGCCAAGTGCGTACATAGCAGATACCCACTCCCTCCAAAACAGGAATTCATATACACGAGGAGCCAAATCGAAGACGCCCATCGCGCACCACAAATCCCCTACACCCACCCATATCTACGTCCATACGTACAACCCAAGTTCCCGCGGCCCTCCCCTTCAGGCTGCTTCCTTAGGTTCCTACGAGGAACGCCTGCGGTCACCTGTCATACTTACCAGGCCTAGGTCTCCCTCTCATCAAGCAACCAATAACATGTAACACAGGCATGAGACGAAACAGGCAAGCGCAGCACCACATTCACACAACCCCCTCCCTCCCTTCCTCTGAACCCGAGCCAATTGGGCTTGGGCTTCGATTCGATTCAATTTATCCGGCCGCGGAATCTTGGTCCTCCTCCTCCGGGGGACCGGAACCGGGTCATCCCCTCCGTGTCCGCGCATTTACTTCAATAATTGAATTATGGATCGAAAAGGGATAATAAAATGCAGATCTGCTAAAACACCTGTCACGCTTGGACGGAAGGGAGGGCCTACGTTCGCGCTACAAAGTGGTGAGTAGTACGCGTAATAAACATTGGAAGAGGAATGTCCTATCCCTCCTTTGGGATCCCGTACATGCGTGCTTGGACTTTCTCTCCGTGGAATGGAAACGCAACCGATCATCGAGTCGCTGTGGGTGAGGCATGGTGAGCCTTGGTAAGCTGTCGGGACCGCGTCCTACTCATCGATCGGTATAGCAAGCCAAGAGGGGAAGGACGCGTACACCTCAACCTCGCGGGCGTCGCTAACAGATTCAGAGACAAGGAGAATGGAGAGCGCTAAAAGCAAAACGCCTCGATCGCCCAGAGCCAGAGCCCACGCGAGCAAGCGACGGAACGCGGATGTACCAGCCAATCACAGCGCGAGGAATGCTGCAACGGAGCCGGCTCGCGCTGTGATTGGACCACGATGTGGTATAGCCGATAGCGGAAGTCGCATTGAGGCTTCGGGCAAACGGATTTGGCTTTGCCCGAGCAGGTCCAAGCGTTGCAACTCCGGTACCGACGTGGTGGGGAATGGACAACGCACTGCTGCGCTTACTAGGCGAACCAGTCGGTGATAGCTAGTCGGGGGAGCACAAGAGCACCCTCGCCACGCATCCGGCATACCACTAAACCGGGCTGTGAATGAAGGACCTTGTGTGAGCGAATGCATAGCCATTAGGACAGCAGTAATCATTAGAGGGTAGTAAGCAACAGGACATGCAAGGTTGTATCAAAGCGACTAGCGGGTGTCTAGATGGGTTAGTCAAGCGTCTAGGAGACATACTTTTTCCTGCCCCTAATCTCGGCGTACCGGTCGGGCTTGGGCGGGCGACCAAATACAGGTTCGGGTTGTTCTGCATAGATGGGGTTCACGTTAGCGAAAAAATTCAAGATGCATGCAGGATAACAAATGGGTGGAGGTGTGGAAAATGAGTGTGGTGAGACGCAATGTGACAAGTGGTGAAAAGTGACGAAGTTGCGGCGGATAGGTGGGTGAAAGATAACATGCTCATGAACGTTCGGAGGTATGAGGAATATTGGTGGAGACGGAAGATAAGGAGGGCGGGTAATTGAGAAGGGCGGGTGGAATAAGGGGCGCGGGGAAACGAACAAGAAATATGGGGATGGGCGGGGTAGTTGTGACGACCGGGAGTGGAGTTGCCATGCGCAAAGCACCCCCGCTCCGCTCGCATCACCGACGGGCGCTTATCCACTCCAANCCGTCTTGTGACCCNNATTGCGCAGAAACCAAGGGTNAAGTCCAGGAAAGGNAANTGCATACNACGAAAGGGGANGGAAATGAANGGAAGGGGACACTCACTGAGGATCTCCTCATACACCTTGCTCGTCTCCTCACCCCACACTTCCCTCCACATGTGCACAGCACCACCGTCCTTCATGCTCATTCCCCACTTCTCACAGAACTCCCNCACATCAAAGCCTNTCCTNNCCTCGTCTTCCACAACNGGGATNTCNAGCTCCTTACTCGTCNCCTCGCCCTCCTTCGCCCTTCCCTCAATATTCCTGGTGTACTTNTCGCCGTCCTTGGGTGGTTGAGGGATAAGCAGGACAGTGTATCGGTGGTAGGGTGTTCCCNTCTGCGGATGAGGAGGNATGTANTTNGTATGCGTGTTNAGGTTGGANATTCGGTTGGTAGCGTAGGAGAGAGGGACGTTGGGCNTNAGCCAGTGGAGNTAGGTCGTGTAGGANGCNGTTTCNGGATTGGGGACNTCNGGGTCGATGAGGAGCATNGTGTACAGCCNNGTATCGGAGTGGAAGACGTTGGCGTANAGGCGAGGGCGTTCAAGNGTCTACAAGCCNCATACGNATTNGTGAGTGAANACTCGGAGAGGNGGGCAGGGACGTACGTTTCCAACCTCGATGAANCGGCCAGGCTCGACTGTAAACTCAAACTTTCCACCATGCTCCTTCCTCTGGTGCGGCCTAGTGGGTACGACNACGCGCAAATCGATANTGGGNTTGATCTCCGGCAGNACGTCAGGCACAACGTTCATTTGGTAAACCCTCTCCATAAGCAAGTCAAGGTCGCCTTCCTTNCNCCANTTGTGCTCAACNAGGTGACGATGGGCGGGNTTGGACATGTCGGCCATGGCGTTGCGNACTTTCCATCGGACGTCGGGGAGGTTGACTTCGCTTTGGACTTGGAGNATGTGAAGCTTCTCNCGCATAGCTTCGAGTTCNGCGTCNAGNGNCTCCTTNGCTTCACCAGANNAGGCTTGCCATTCAGCTTCCTTNGCAGAGATCTTGGACGAGAGTTCGGCNGCTTCTGCTTTGATGCTNGCNGAGTCNCGTTGAATGTACTTGAGNGCCTGGTCGTACGCCGGGATGACGCCTGGTGCGAGTGGGCGAGACCATTCCCTNGGNTTCGCCAGCGAGATATCTGGACGTTTCGTTGGTTGNCGTCTTGTCCTNCGACCAGCAGTCTTGGCTTCTCCTTCAGCAGGGGCAGGCTCGGAAGCGGAGGCTTTCGCGTTGTCGGAAGTGGACGCGGGTGGGGGCGGGGGAACGCTGCCAGCACTGGAGGAGGGCGCAGTGCTCAGCGTTGCGTTGGTGCGCCGAGCAAGTGGTCGTGCTGCTGAGCGGAGGCGGTGGAGGTGCAGCATTGTCGCTCGGCCACTACACCTTTGTGACAGCGAGTCTCTAATTTTTTGGAAACTGAGCTAGCGCGACGGGACCGTATGGTCGTGTTTGGCTGCACCTTCCGGACACAGCCACCTCAGCCAGAAGACGCGCTGATTTCCCTCTTGCGTCTCAACTGCATGCTTGACTGTGAGGTCTGTTGCGAGGGCCCTATGCCATCGCGTCAGACCTGGCCTCTTGCTTCCCTGCCTCNGGTATCATCGCGAACTTACACCCGTCCAAGCCATTTCGACCAAGTCATACTCAATACTTCACCATCGCCTCACCACCGTCTCCTCTGGATTGGAGGTGGTCAGAAAGCGCGCTCAAAGGACCAAGATCGCATACGGCATCACCCTGTCCTCCAGCTCCTTCCAATCAGTTTGCTTTGCTTCTTCCGCTATCCTCGCAACTTCCACCTCCGTAACGCGACAAACATCTCGTATTTTCCCCAGGCGGCCGGATGGTTGTTGTTGATGTCAGTCATCAGAGCTCTTCCTAACTCTTCTAAAGAAAGAAGAACCGAAGCCTCTACAGCGGTGAGCACAGAAACATCAACAGCATATGCACTATCGCCGCTCGCTCCGTCGCAAGCTATACCATCACACCCAACTCGTTATCAACGCTCATCACAGCATGCGGGGCGGGGTTGAGGGTGAAGGACTCTGGGAAGAGTCCGTAGAAAGGAGATCTCGCGGTTGAAGCGGTTTGAAGCGCATTTACGCATGAATCAGGGACAAGGACCACCGTGTGCCCGGGAGCTTCTTGAACAACACGAGGCTGGTACTACGAGAGAGGTGACGATCCAAGGAAGTAAAGGTGCGCGCCATTAATATCTTCTTTATCTCATAACCATTGCCTGTCTTCTAAGTCCTTTGTCGGTTGTTGGCTTTGGTGCTTGCTGCGTTACAGCACGCCCGCCCACCGGAGGAACCTTTCAATCTCACTTTCATTTCGTTGTCTTTTGGCCTTTCTTTCTCTTCACTGTGACCCCAGATTGCATGTTTGCATGTGAAATGGGATTTTGACCTTGTGAAGCGGCAATTCCTCGACCTCTTTCTTGCCTGTTCAAGGCTTCGGAATCCCCTCTTTCCTCCGTCGACACTCCGACATACCATCCGTTTCTCCTGCCTATGCACTCTCATCCCTGCGGCGGAGGCAGACGGTAGCAGACGGAACCCAATGACGGCACCCGTGTAGGACGCTGGGAAGTTGACGAGAGGCGTTCTTCTCTCAGTCGGGGAAACTCTGTCAATTAGGTATGATGTCCTTGATGGATCGTGCCTCGTTGCATTTACTCCGTTCCGCTGTGTCTGGCGCTCTGCTTGACGCTTTGTCGTTTTGCTTCGTTTAGGCTGTGGTCGTTCATCGCGCTTGTGCTTCCAGTCTGGAGTGGCGTACGGCATTGCAGATGATGCGTCGCACACTTTGCAAATTCGGTGCGCCTCTTTCTCTGTTCAAGCCGAATGCGGTTTGAGATGTACCCTGCGATGTTGGAAGGGGAACGGTTTGAGGATGAACGTTCATCAGGTTAGACGAGACGGAACCGCCAGACCGCGTTTGAGGCCGCACATACCCTGGCCTATCCTTGGGCTTGTCTTTCAAATTGCCTCTCAGGCTTCCCCAGTTCCAACACGGACCCATAGTTGGTTACTACGCTGGACCTTCGCCAATTCTCCGAGTTACGCCCTATTCAATCCGCGTTGGTTCCTACGAACGCGCTACCTTACCCATGTCATTGACAGGTACGCGTGGACGTCGATCCACTCAGTCCCTCGGTATGGCCTTATTCTTTCTCTCGCGGCCCGCTGCCTTTGTGAACTATGGTTCTTTCGGGCTCATACACCCTCTTCCTTTCACCGGCAACCATTGTGGATAAACGATGGAGAAATTCTAGGCCTCTTCGCAACTGTGCGCGTCTGGGAGAGTGACACGAGAGTGGGTGTTTGTCGGAGGAGAGTGTTGCTTCGAACCTGGGGTATCATACTGGGGTAAGGAAATGTTTAATGTGACACTGGGTGATTGTGACAATTTTGAGAATGTGGGTTTTGTAAACGGATCTAACGGAGGTCTATCTCGAGTGACGGAGATCCCAAGGCTTCCAACGTTTCAGTGACGATGCTCTTATAGATCGCGGGGGTGAAAGTGATATCGAAATTGTATTCTGATTTCACTTTTGCTGTTAGCACTCGTCCGCCGAGGTACCGTTATCTGTGACAGGGATTCCAGACCGCAACTCAGGACTCGGGAGGACGGGTCTTGTGAAGAATCGATGTAGCAGGCGATAGCGTGATGACGGTGAAACGAAAAGGGACAGCGGGATGGANGAAGGATGAAGGAAAGGGGCGTGGCTCGGCTGAAGCGAGAGAATGTCACGGTAAGTANGTGTTCGATCAGAGCGTTTCTGCTGACTGACTNTCGACTGGCGTGGTGTTCTAATTGACTTTCCTTGTGGACGGTGGTGCAGATCCACCGTTGATATCGATAGTGCTTCGCCCGTGTTTATCGTCTTCTTTCGTTCTATCAGACCGGAATACTCACTTTCCTTGCTGTTGAGCGACGATCANNNGCGCNTTNGCATATGTTATTNNCNGGNATGGATCGCCCATAGCATGTTNANACGCACTGGAATAGCCTTTCNCAGGTGAGCTGCNTTTCCTCATTGCGCACNGCCAGTACTATCTACCACATTGAAAGTGATACAATTNGTCAACCCCAGAGAACGGTAACAGCAGAGTCTAGACAAGTCGCCTCGAGGCTCGGTTAGTGTGATCTTCCCTTCTCAGCTCTTTCCCCGAGGACTAATTCCTGATCACATGCCCTGACCAAGCCCATCNAGTGAAATTGGTTTCCAGAGAGCCCACACGACATGANATANCGTCGGCAATGCGTTCGCTCGTCCGCTGGTTGTACTTTGCCGCTTAACCATTGGTNCTCTTTTGGCCCATGGGGAGGTNAGTTCCGACTCGAGGGACCATCGATTATCGCGTCGAATGCCCCTGCCGAGAATGGAGGTTGCGAACAGCCTTGCTAACATAGGCAGTTNATGGATGCAGAGACATGCATGTAGACATGTGGGATCGTCGCTAACGCGTCAGGTCTGAGGGTTACCTGAGGTTANCAATTGNCCTGAGGCTGCCCCCTATTNACTTTGACGCCCATCTACCATTCTNNTCCCNTAGTGACCTCCTGCTCCCCAGCCAGTGGCCCTCAACCCAAGTTCAGCCTATCCTGCACTCTGTGCTGGACAGGGCNATCCAACTATAAGCCCCTGTGGCGGGAATTCNAAGTAAGCGCCCGTGCCACTCTCAATCGATCGGACCCTNTGGGACGTTTCGGCGCTCAACAANGNTNCAAGCGCCCTTTGCCCAACCCAGCTGTTTTGGAATCAGGCGACACTGGCTGGCGTGCACGGCAGGGGCTCGGAACAACCTNANGCGATCCGTGTGTCTGTACAGGCGAGGCGCGAGGTCGCTTAGCTNTGTGAAGGNGAAGCGTCTGCAGCCGTACTAGTAACGATGGGGTTGAANCTGGCTNNAACCCCTTGCAGCGGTTGCAGAAGTCTGTGCAGAAACATCCTTGGGGCAGTCGCATGTCGGTTANCCGTCGCATATCACTTCGCCACGATTAGGCGTGGCGACTGCAGCAAACCCTAGGACCNGGTTGTGCGGCACATCGCACGCGAGCAAAGCACCAGCTATGTACTAGNATGTTGCGGCGGCATGGTCTATATTCAGCAACGGCATNCTCGAATCCAGGTGAANTTTCAAATCANGGGCTTNCCATGGACTGCTTGTAGCGAGGGAGTACTATTNTATNTTGACGTCGGGNACGNGAAGGCTCAAATTTCAGTACAGGATTCATCCAACNCGAATTGAGGNAGGGCTTTTTNCACCCGATCTCNGAGGTGGGTATAAGCCTGCACGGCATGACCGGCGAAGGANCGAGCTTTCAGGTGTTTTCAGGCGGTGAGTGGAATAAATCTGTTGCCGAAAATTGTATGTTCCAACAGGCAGAGTGATAGGCTGATAGCCGAGCCTGCCAACCTGGCAAGTGCTCGTGTTTGTCCGNCTTGCCGTCTGAGAGCGCTTGCAGTTGAGTACATATNCGGGTTGTGACATTCCAGCATCTANAGATTCGCTGCCGGGAGATCATATGCTNTGGTCCAATCCGGTGGGCGTTGAATNCGACGAACGTTCGTTGTTCCGGCAGCAATGGNGTGAAACTCAACGCCGTTCCTCGTCCTCCCCACTCCGCTGGAATCACAATTTACGCGCACACGACCNGTACGTAATCCTGCAATTAGGGGTGCTTTGACGGGCTTCAGCCACCTNGCAAGGCANNGGCTTACTCCCCCTTCACGAAGGCANTGTANCCTTGAGGTCAGCCACTACCCCAGGGAGGTAAGCACCATATGCTGTATTCCCTCGTCACTTCACATTCACTACACCCGCTAAATCTGAACAGTCTTCACCTCCTAACNCCCTGGAGGACATACCCCAAAATGTACAACCCATCCCCGCAAGCTGGTAAACATTTCCTATAGGGCTTCATCCATGGACCTATTCCAGGTGCTCNGAAGCGTCGGCCCCAATCCAAGCGTCCCTNTCTCAGTCGTGCCGCNTTCTAGAAATCTTTCCAACCTTGTCTCAAGTCGGTAGGACGTCGACGATGACGAAGGGACTGACGTTAATGAAGAGACCCCTCCCGGGTACAGATGGTCGTTACTGATTGCAAATTCACCGGTACCCGACTCGGACGGATGCACTTTCACAAGACGGAAGCGAATGCAGTTCCTGGTAGCTCACNACTAGCAGACTAACTATGNCCTTGCTCGTGTACGCTNATTCGCGTGCAACATCGTAGAGGGGTTGGTTGCCTTTGAGTAGTCCTCCGCGGAGCCTCAGNATCCAATGTAAGCNCGCTCGCNCGAGGATGTCCCCCTGGGTGGTCCACANTCTATGTACCTGCCATACGAGGNNTACCTTATCGCCNTGAGCCACTTACATGCACTGTGACGAAGGTGAAGCATGTGAGTATCTTCAGGATCTCNTGATATCGTCCTGGCCCNCCGAATGGGGAGTAAAGTGGTGGCTTGACGATGGGAAAGGTTTCGTTTTGAATGGGANGATTATCACAAGGCAGGNCGGACCGCGATGGAATTTGAGTCTAGATTACATTGCCCNAGTTGAGAGTTTTTGGAGCGTCCATNGATAGAATGTACTTCCGTTATACCGACCTACGTTACAGCACCCTCCACNGTGCGTATCCTCGCATTCGCACCGCTCTAACCATNGACGNACNCTANGNTGAGNGCTTTTTCTTGGTNGCTCTTCTTCGGCGGGTAGTNCTTGAGTTCTTCAACCGCGGTGGCACCACCGGCGTGGGTGGTGGNNGCGTCCAAGAAATNCCGTTCTTGTCCACCGTCCGCACCTTTCNCTCAAGCAGCAACTTCTCTGCCAGAGCTGCGATAGGGCCTTTACTCTCCGCAGNCCTACAGCATGTCAACGTNGTGCGTCCTTAAGCATGCAGCAGCGAAANGCGAGCTGAACTTACCCTTCNGCAGGCCATACGTATGTCGTCATGTGGACAGTATTCAANGCCACAAACAAGGACAGGTTTGNGCTCTGCAAGTACCCNGATGCNCCCCTGCGATNANGCACTCAGNNCTGTTTNCCTNGCTGTGGTAGAATTGAAAACTTACTCATAATTCCCGTCTTGTGCAAGGACGTACAATTCTTGCAGAGAGGAATTGGGATTAAGCTTNAATTTTCCCGACGCTGCCTGCTGCGCAGGCNCTCGACAGTGAGTNATNNGCGGACATCTGTANTAGCGTTTACNCACTGATCCNCTGGATTGACNGTATGTCCCCGCCAAGAAGCATATCTTGAGGAACAATACGTTGGGACAAAGCTCTACGATAGTGCTGAGCAGACATTCAGTGAAGGGCANGTTCAGGCGCTTCAATTTCTCCCCGTGAAANCGAAGAAACTTGCGGCGAGCGTCGGCATCGCAAGGCTTGGTTATCGCAACTTGCACTAAGTTTGGCANCCTTGCAAGGCGATCTCAATAGTCGCCGGCTCAGATAAATAGTGGGGACTTACTCAAGNTGGCTCAGGAGAGATAATAGGGTAGGCNGCAGTGAATCGTAGGTGAGGTGCCTGAGCTGCGGTAACGAGTCNCTGAAGAGAATGCCGCCCAGCGTTTCTTCNTCGAAAGGGGCCTCGNTCGACCAGAATAGCGCCGTCAGGCTACGGAATCCCCAGAGCGACATAGCCACTGANGCCCCATCGAGGGAAATGTCCTCTCCAACGTCAAACACAGTGAATTCAAAACCCCGCAATGTCTTCCCGACAAGGTTCGAAATGACTGANAGATCGTCGCAGCTGAGTATCCCTTTCCCTTCNGACGACTTCCGCANGGTCAACAGGCGGGAAGACGCCCGAAGTATGTCCTGGAAATCTGAAATCGAAAGTAGCTTTGAAACGTCTCCTTGGATGTGGCGAATGTGCCGGCCATAATCCGTAGTTGACAGAATGTCGTTCAGGGCTTTGCACTGGGTCAATGTCCTGAGCTCGATGTCAGAGTACAAGAACGGTACAGCAACTTTCTGAAAGGGCCTATGAGGACCGGTTTACCAGTAGACACAGCAGACGACTTACCCGAAAATCTCGGGAAACCTGAGCGAAAGCGCGCAGGTCGGATCTACCGCGCCCTATCCGAAGAGGATGGTATGGCGGCTCGAGACATTGCTGGAGGACGCTGAGCAAGACGGATGCCCTTCTGAATGGGTCAGTTGTCTGTAAAGCTGTGATGCCTGCCGTAAGCCCCTTGAGGCGCTTTGGAACGTTGCCTTGGCANGTGGAATGCCGAACGCTAGATACACGCTGCACCTCAGCCACATGTTTTGCACGCCTCGTAAACAGGGTCTTACCTGGTTGGCCAACATATTGCAACTTTGTTAAGTACGTTCTTGTAGCGCTCGAAAGCGATTCCAGATAGAANACCNGCTCTAAGTGAGGTTATATCGATTCCTTCCAAGATCCAAATCCTCCTTAGTGTCTTGANTTTGGAGAGATCGGCAAGTAGAGACGGGGANCTGCCGAAGTGGAAGTCCATGAAATACAAGTATTCCAACTGTGGACACAGCTCGTGCAGCTCCGAGACCATCTTCTGCGCCCATTCTTTCATCGGTCCTGGNCGTGATAGATACCGGATGGTGGTCTTCGGTACCCGAGGTCAGAAACATTTTACTACAGATCGTAGAGGGTCGCACCAATCTTTTCCACCCACGAAGGATNTCGGGGAGAGCCTGGAAGAGCGCCATCGATAGAGGCCTTCGTGTATCTGTCGGTGTTGAAGAGGAATCCGAGATAATGACACATTTTGGATTGAGGAGCCTCAAGCCCTTCAGAAGTCCCGTCTCAGGACCAAACACACCCACTCCCTGCCCCGAGGTTACCCATACGTCTGTAACGGCAGTGCACATCTGCATTACGTTCGCCAACGCCATCCCTAACGTGAATTCGACCCGCAACCTCTTGATGTACTGGCACAGAGCGGGATTTTGTTGCAGGGCNGCTTTGAGTGCTAGTATTTGAGCCTGTGACCGCAGCACCGCAGTCGCATATAGGATCGGTGTCCCCAATCGCCTCCATCGCCGGCAGACTTGGGCCAGAACTGAAGATGGGCGCTGTGGGAAGTCGAGTTTCGCGAGGTGTTGAGAAGGCGAGCAGAAGGAGGAGTAAGGGATGGCGAGGGAGTAGGATAAGATGTTCTCCAACACTTCGTCNGGCATGCGGCGGAAGATTCTGTGGTGCATCAGCATGTCAGGGGCGGTCATCCTGCATATAACTTGGGCATTCTTCATGACCGTCTTGAAGTACAGCGAGCTGGAGGCAGAAAACGGGTAGCAGCAGTCGAAGGGCAGGACAACGCAAGCCTCGAATGATTCGTGCCCTGTCTTCGGCTATGCAAGCCACGCCGCCGCAATATGACACAACTATAGCAGGCGGTATGGGAAAATATGGCGTTCACNAATCATTGCAAGAAATCGATTCGCCACGACCTGGAATTCCTGCACGTTGTGGCCCTGAAAATTGGTATGTCTAGTCGACATGATGGTTGTTGTGGACTTGAAGGTGGCGGGGCAGGATTGCCATTCACACAGCTGATCGCTTATCACACCAGAATACCAAGCACAAACACTTGCCCAGGCAGTTCGCGACGAACCATATTTCACCATGGAAGTATGAAGGACTCNAGCAAGATGGACGAACCCNAGGACATTACNTGCTATTCGCTTCACCCAGGTTCCAAAACCTCTACGATCGGTAACCAGCACTTGAACTGAATACGTGCATGGATCCCTATCTCTCATGCCCTGCAAGAAGGCTAATGCAGGTGTACGCACAGAAACTGGTTTGGAAGTACCAGGTCAACTCTTGCGGTAATCTGCAGACAAGCGCCCCTAATCATGTGAGGAGGTCACAAGCGCTCGCCGGGACCACATCACCCGGATCCGGTCTTCTCTTCTAACCANAATCACACCCTCAATGCCTCAGTCTAACTCTTCCCCAGACCATTACCCCGCATCTCTCTGTCAACNCGTTGAACAATGCCTGGACGAAGGACCTTCTTAGTTGGCGGGGGGTGCACGGCCTTTATAAAGGTACGCAGAGCCGTATGTTTACAATAGCTTCTTGAGCGCTAAACCAATTCGGAACAGCCTAGGGGCCAGAGGGCTCCTGAAGACATGGGTCTTGAAGCTGCAACAAAGGCACTCCTTGATGCTGGAATAAACTACGACGAGGTAAAGATTGCGTACGTTGGGTACTGCTATGGCGACTCCACGTCTGGGCAACGCTCGCTGTACAACCTCGGCCTGACACACATTCCCCATCGTCAATGTCAACAACAACTGCTCTACAGGCTCTTCTGCCTTGTACCAGGCCAATAATGCAGTCAAGTACGGTCAGGTTGAATGTGCATTGGCCCTGGGTTTCGAGCGCATGAAGCCAGGCAGCTTGGGGAGCAACTTCCCTGACAGACCAAACCCAATGATTTTGTTTCACCAGAAGTCCCATGAACTTGAGGCACAGGGCCTAGGAGCTAACCATGGACCCGGTGCACCACGGCTGTTCGACAACGGTGCCCAGGAATACTTCAATAAGTACGGTGGTGGTGTCGAGCACCTTGCGAAGATTGGTGAGAGTCGGCACTTGTGCGCTGCGATGTTCCAGAATCCTGATTCATCCGCCCCTTCGTAGCTTCCAAGAACCACAAGCATTCTAAGAATAACCCGTACTCCCAGTTCAGGGATGGCTGGTCAGAAGAGCAGGTCCTGAAGGCTGCAAAGATCACCAGGAACTTGACCAAGTTCATGTGTAGCCCCACCTCCGTGCGTCAAACCATTGTGGATCCCATTTACTTGTCTACTCACATTTTGACACATAGGACGGTGCCGCAGCTTGCGTAGTCGCATCAGAGGACTTCGTTCACGCCCATGGTCTCGAGAACCAAGCCATCGAAATAGTCGCTCAAACGCTCAGCACTGACGGTCCCACCACCTTCGAGAGTGATTCCGCCATGGACGTAGTCGGCTACACCATGACCAAAGTCGCCGCGGACCAGACCTTTGCCGACGCTGGCTTCAAGCAAGGCGAGGGTAGGGACCTTGTTGGGGTTATTGAGCTTCACGACTGTTTCGCCGCGAACGAGTTCATCACATACCCCGCCCTGGGACTGTGCAAGGAAGATGAAGCGCACAAGTTCGTTGAGCGCGGCGATAACACATACGGCGGCAAGTTCGTTGTAAACCCAAGTGGAGGGCTCGAAGCCAAGGGTCACCCTCTGGGTGCCACAGGGCTGGGAATGCACTTTTATATCATGAGTACGCATCCAGTGTGTCCGTCGGTTCGGCTCCAGGTGCTAACAGCCAAGCAGTGCAACTTCGAAACTGGGCAGGACCTATGCAAGCTCCCGGTCTCTTCGATATCGCTGACAAGCGAGGCAAATATGGCTTAGTCCATAATGTTGGGCTTGGTGGTGCTGTAGTTGTCTCCCTCCTTCGACGACCTGAGTTCTACAAGGAAGGCGGCGAGGATGGCCGTGACCGGTGAGGAACGCATTACACCTTATTTCATTGAACGACGAATTAATCGCAACTTGAAGACTTGGGTACAACCATGCTCACGAATGTCGGCCAGTTACGATGGCTGATGTGGACAAGGTCAAGTCAAGGAAAGGCGCCTCGAAATACGTCCTCGCACATGCCAAACTGTAGCTTCCATCTTCTACCCATACCCCGTTAGGTGAGCGTTGCAGAGCTTCATCTTTTGTAGGTGTTCCACGAAGCGTAATCAATAAGAACTAAATGCCCTGAGTGTACCTGGATGATGCCGTAGATTGAGCTCACACAGTTCGGGTTGTGAGGTTGTCATACGTGTCAGTTCAATGACAGAAACGATCAGTATGCATCGCAACCTGTTCCTGGGCGGCGGACCTGTGCAGGACGTGATTTTAAGTTGACCGCAGTCAATTCACTCGAAAACCAAGCACCGTTGTCCCCTACATTGACCCTCTCCACGACATGGAACCTGTTCCCGACTTATCCGTCTTAGAGGATTGGAAGCGCTATCGTCCATCGACAGGAGGGTATACTGAGGCTTCATTGGAAAATATTAGGAGTGGCGACGTTGAGGTATGCCTACCCATCTGCCGCCTAGCACTCATACATTAATGGCTCTATAGAAACTCTTCGAATGCTTAGACGAGACCAAAGGTGATACCGGGCAGTTTAATGAGGCAATATCAAAGGCCTTCGCAGCGTGGCGCCTGGCTTCCGAGCAGGATAATCCCAACCCGCCCCCCAAATACATTCTCTACCAACTCAATGGAGATCTCAGCGAAGAAAGGTTAAGCGTCGCACACATAACCCACACAGAGGATAAGAGAATCTTAGCTGCGCTCGCTCCGCCAGCGAAGCACTATGGATTCCTCGTTCTCCTTGCCCGCGCTTCTATCTATCTCAAGGCAACTGCAAGAGTGTACGGTTCTGACGACGAACTGTACACCCCGGACGACCTCAGCTTGGATGATGTGGAACATGAATCTACCGAGGTCGCGTGGAAATTCGCGTCTCTTGACGGAAGTACCATCGAAGGAAATCGCTCAATGGAGGATAGCCTATACGATGGGATCGAACGAGGAGGAAACGTCTACAATTGCCGTATTGATCTACAGGATGAAAGTGGCAAAGAGTCAGAGGTGGACCAGGACGGCTGTGTGAGTGCTTCGAGCCTCTGGGGTTCTTCGCCCAAGCTGACGTGCAGCCGTGTTAGCGCGAATTTTCTTGGATCAGCATAGGATATCGTGAGTCTCTTCCTTTGCGAAGGCCGCTGCGTCATTGCTCTAGGCTCAAGATGAGGCACAGATAAGCGAGGATCTTTCCTCCTGGTTGTACCAGAGAAGAGGGTACTGGTAACTTTCCGAGAGTCTCCCCCGCCAATGGAGGCCAAGACAACCACAGTAGTTGAGAATTTCAAAGCGGCGGTCGCACACGCAAGGCAGAACAAGAGAAAGAGAAGGTGGTAGCGACGGAATTACGATAGTCTGTACACATGTTACATACGAATTGTCATGGTTCATATGATGCCTAGATAGATGCTGTCAAGCCTAAAGCTGAGCGACCATCCATACTCTCATACACATAACACCAACCGAAACCGACTACGATCGCCGCTTAGGTCAGAGTGACCAGTTGCTTCCTTCCCGTGTTCCTCCTCGCGGAGGTCGGCGCCTTCAATCGCGGCTTCCAAGCCGTTCCGTTCTTGTCAACCATCTTCACCTTCCGCTCAAGCCACCATTTTTCCGCCAAGCGAACCATAAGACTCTTAGAGATAGGGTATCTAGCGCCCAGCTGTCAGTACGTCAGGTATAAAGGAATCAACAAGGAGACACGTACTGCTCTGTTGGCCAGTCATACATTTCCAGGTGGATGCTTTCCAAAGCGTGGAAACCGGAGAAGTCGACATTTTCAAGGAAGCGCAGTTCCCGACTGGTGCAATGGCCGTCAATGGTTCGCCCCTTGAATATTACGATTAGGAAGCAGTGTACTCACTCATATCGCGGCTTCTCCTCGGAGGTGCAAATGTACAGATCCTCCAACGCTTCGTTTGACCGCACCTCATTAAAGGTCTCTGGGTACACCTGGAAAAAGTCCAGCTCCCGCAGACATGAAGGTGTTGTAGGACTGACCGGTGCCTTGCCCGCGATGTCCAATCTGAAAGACCAGACTTCCGGGCACAACTTTGTGAATAGACCCGGGACGTAGGAAGTGAAGGGTAGGTCCAGGTGCTGAAGTTTCTTGCCATGAGCTTGGAGGAACTCTTGGCATATATGGACATTGAACGGCGCCTTGANGANTTCCACTTGTGTTAATTCAGGGAGCCTGTGGGACAAGCAGTAGTACCTTATGGTCAGCCTTCATGAACNTGTTCAGCTGGTTGGAATCAACTTACTCCATGCGGCTCAAGCATGACATGAAGGTGCCAAGGGACGATGCATAGGTCAGATGGCCTAACATCGGGAGGGAGTCCTTGAATGTTGTATAGTGGAGAGACTCCNGATCGATGGGCATATCGCTGGACCATTGAAGGTTCGTNAGGTGACGCAGCCCCCANAGCGACACCGACAGNGACGCCCAATCCGTAAGCGAGGGGATCCCCAGGTGGTCGCCAATTGAAACGTCGAGAGTGCGTACGGATTTCCCAGCCAGGATGGAAATGACTGACAAGTCATCGCAAGTGATGGCCCTCGTCGCCTCGGACGCTCTCTGCAGTGAGACCAAATTTACAGCCTTTCGAAGTATNNTGTGGAACTCCGGGTGTAACAAAAGTGTGGCAATATCTCCTTTGATGTGGCGAATGAACGCGCCGTAATGAGTGGAGGACAGGATCTCCTCCAGGGCCATGCATTGGGACCATGTTTTGAGCTCAATGTCGGAGTACAAGAAGGATACGGCCACGGCCTACAATTCTACNNTGTCAGNAGAGAAGCGTACGATAGNTCAAGATCGCTTACTCTGAAATCGCGACAGACTTGAGCGAAAATGAGGAATGCAGGTGCNTTCCAGAGTCCCTTCTCGTCGGNATGGCGGTGGTCTGGAAATCCTGTGTGATGTTGAAGAATTTTCCACAGGATGTACGCCCGCGTGATTGGGTCCGCCGCCTTGAGGCAAGCGAAGTTCAGGTTTGAGCAAGGCGCGCGAGAACTTGGTGCGGCGCGAGGGGGAGGCTGAGGGCTGTGATGAGAGGTTAGCTGCGAAATAACCGNACNACTCGTCACAATCCGACCTGTCTGGCTGATANAAGGCAACCTTCTTGAGTATCTCCGTGTATTGCTCAGAGGTGGCTTCAGAGAGATCGCGATTACTCAATGAACTGGCATCGACACCTTCCAAAATCCATATCTTCTTCAGAGTCTTGACCTTCGAAAGGTGTGAGAGTAGAGACGGGTAGCTGGCGAAATAATAGTCNGCGAAGAATATGTACTTCAACTGGGGGCACAATTCGTGNAGGTTCGAAATCATCGTCTGAGCCCAGTGNTCCACGAAGCCTGGCTCNGATAGGTACCGAATTGTGTCCTTGAGGCGACGTGATATCTCATCTCAGAAACGGAGTGAAGAGAGAAGGGAACTGCGGCGCACCAGTCTTTTCCAGGTTGGAAGGACCTCATTTAGGGCCTCAAACAATGGGNCCCTGAGGCTCCAAGGCCTGGGTTTCCCCATNGAAAAGTCCCAGAANATGATACTCCTCGGGTTGAGGTACTTCAAACCCTTCTGNAGTCCCTTCCCTGTTTCCAGCCCGTTCGACTGAAGCCTCAAACTCACCCACACATCTGTCGCGGCAGTGCACATNTGCATCACNTCTGCGATCGCCATTCCATAGGTGTCCTCAACCCGCAGCCNTTTGATGCATTTGCAAAGCCTGAGGTTTCCGTCCAGCGCCGCTCTGAGAGCCAGTACTTGGGCTTTNGACCGCAGCACTACCGTTTCGTACAGAAGGGGCGTCCCNACTCGCATCCATCGTCGACAGACCTCGATGACGACTGAGGAGGACAGGTCTGTGAGGTCGTACTTCCCAAAGTGTTGGTAAGGAGAGCAAAAGAGATCGTAGGGGACAGAAAGGTTGTAGGAGAGGATATTCTCTAGAACTTCGTCTGGTACGTTGCGGAANACTGTNAAAGGGCGNTGTATCATNCTATCCATGNCTCCCAACCAGTGAGCGTGGCTTGAGCTACTTGCAGNGGCTGTTGTACTGCGTAGGGATTCACCACAGCGCAAAGAACGGNAGGTCGACGGTGGTAGAAGCCAAAGAGGAGGAGGATCGGTGCCGGGTGGCTCGTGGGTTTCATTTAGGGTTATCCAAACAAGCCACACATGCTTCAACCAGGTGACGCGGTTTGGGCGCTAAAAGCCAGGGCCANCCATTTGACGATTGAACTTTGTCGAATGCTTTNACCAATAGATTATGCGCCGCGCCNGTTCCCAAGAGCATGCAGGACGCGTTGGAACAGCTCTTGCGGTGATGATGGTGGTTCAAGAGAGAGAAAGCAATTGATCGCTGTTAATCGTGTGCTGACTCTCCGTTCACAAACCCGACCAAAACACCGCACAACCTGCTCCNGGGTTTCCATCTAACCACCAACTGGTCATATGTCNCGCTCGCACCGANAATACTCCGTTCGCAATNATTCTTGGTCACNNTTAAATATGCAGCAGTGCGNGCATGGGACGCTGCAGGCGCGCGATGATTTCCTTGATTCCTATTGCACTCGCAGCTTGGTTTCTACGAGGANCTTCGTCTGCATCATCNCTCNGTGANTTGAANCAAGANGTTACTCTTCTNGTTCAAAANGACCTCAACTGTATGTCTGCTCTGNAGTGCGTTCGANATAGTGTACTGANCAATTGGCACGCACTNAGGGCAAACNGCATCGGANCANCAAGGATNTATCCTTCTTNGCTCNCCTGTNTCTCACTTGGAAGCCNTCAAGGCTTGCAGTGGGNTCAACGAGACATTGCTNTCTACCNCGGNTCCACACTTTCAACAGGACACCAAGCNCCTCCTNAATNACGCGTCTCTCAGCAAGTATTCCACATCATCGCAGTTCTGGGTNTACTCGTCTACTCAGTCGTCGTGTCAAGCGGTCTCTCTGACTGGCCGAGTTCNCTCNGTGGANTGTAACAGGCGTTTGCAGCCGCTCTGCTCTCAGAGNGCGCCCTACCGCCGAAACAGNGANACCGATCCCAACCCNGCATTCCATGTCCAAGTACAGTCGGAANGNCTTGCAGTGACTGGGTAAGCGCACACCCGAATCTAGTACTAGCCNTGCNAACATTTNGCTAGGACTCGGGACCATCTATCCTTCCGCTTCCTTGGCATCCCGTATGCAANNCCGGCTGAACGGTTTGCGTACTCGCAGGTCTANNANAAGAACGCGACGATATCTGCGCTCAAGTATGGCCCTCCNTGTGCCCAGCGTGCGATCGGTTCAGAAGACTGCCTCACTCTCAACATATACACGCCTTATCTTCCAAAGGACGGCTCAAAGTCTAAGAACTTGAGACCAGTAATGCTGTGGATTCATGGCGGTGGGTTTACAGACGGCCAGTCAAGTGANAGTNTCTTNGACGGGGGAAATCTCGTNAGTCGAGGCGACGTGGTGGTCGTGNGCATCAANTACCGGTAACGCTCGCCCTCTTTTCTACTCTCNNNAGCGTTNGNTNACNTGNTCNNNAGNNTNGGNGCNCTTGGGTTTCTCGCCCTNANCGANGGGATNACCAANGGCAANTTCGGNATNGCAGACCAAATCACTGCCCTGCAATGGGTCCANACNCANATCGCNTCNTTCGGNGGNGACCCAACCCGTGTCACCATCTTCGGNCAATCTGCAGGTGCAGGCTCNGTCCGCGCCCTGCTCGCNTCNCCACTCACCCGTAACCTCTTCGCTGGTGCAATCGCTCAGAGCCCACTGGGNGGNTTTGGNTATGCGCACACGTACTCCAAGTACATGCCCATCGAGCAACAGTANGANGNTTATGCAAGCAAAGTCGTGAAGAGTGTCGGATGTGGAGAAGCGGAGGATGTTCTAGCGTGCTTGAGGCAGGTCCCNGCANCGAGNCTCCAGACAGCGCCAGACGCGCCGAGGTACATCGTCGTNGANGGNAAGTACATCACGAGCGANGAGCTGAAACTNGACGGATCAGGGCCGAATTCGNATGTCCANGTTATNCTAGGNTGGACGNGAGACGATGGGTCTGACTTCATCGGTTCTTGGCCCAAGGACGATGCGACGGTCACTGCCATGGATATNNTGACNCGCTCNGGGCTNNATTCNGATNTNGCGNNGAANGCNNTGNAGTCAGGACTATTCCCCCTTCCCCAGGAGGGGANGAATGCGACGTGGAATCTGTGGAACCAGACNAGTANGGTTGCGACNGCTGGNATGTTTTCGTNAGTNTTCTNTGAATACTCNGNNNANACNCNCNCTCNCNTNGNTCAGGTGNATCGACCAAGCGACCGCGNTCGCCGCTGCGAAACATAAGGCATTCCGTTCCATCTACGCATANCNGTTCGACCGGACGTATGTGGGATGGGAGCCCATCCCGGGTACCTGTGGGCCCGCGCCGACNCNTGAGCATCCTGACGGCGACATGAGTCTNCCNTANTTCAGGNACGCTACTTACTCTNTNCNNNCGACNATAANCCNGCTCACCNAANCCCGTTNGCAGGTGCCATTCNGGCGAACTAGCCTACGTGTTTGGAACTCTCGGNCAAGATTCGCTCCCCTTCCGCGACTGGNACGACCTCGTCATGGCTCAAGTGAGCGTNGATATGTGGACNGCCTTCGCNNGGACNTANGACCCNAANCCNTCNNGGGAGTACCTAGAGACNCGGGGATANACCAATACNACTGAGGTNCTGNGTANAGCCGGGAGGTGGGAGGCTGTNAAGTCTCAGTCCAAGCGTCCTTTGAGGCGGATCNACNTACCCTTACGGAACTCGGGTTGGATNGAGGAGAAGCAGTGTCAGCTGTTGGGNTANCCTCTGACNTTCTACAANTGAGGNGCTCTGGTATNAGGTGGACGGTCACATCCTCCAGGGAAGCTTTNTGCTTGACATTGTATNTATAAATACGACGTCCACATGAATCTGTCTAATAAATACACTTTTACGGATTATCCAAGAACTAAGGTGTACAGCGAAGAGTAACAGCGATACTAAACAAAGCGTAGAAAGCNGGGTGGCTGGGTTGTGCGGGTGGNAAGACCAACGNAGACAAGAGTACAGTGTACAGCAACAAGATCCATGAAGAGCTCTCTAGGGATAGCGAGTGAAGTACTGTCTGACTTGAACGTCTGAATTAATGCANGGAANGAGGGGATAANAAGGTTCAACGATGAACGAGTTCGACAAAATAGAAGTGAAGTTCCAGGTGAAGATNNTTCCGTGTCCAATCAAGCAGTAAACCAAGAAGACACAACAGAACAAGAATACGCGTCCCGTTCTNGGGACNGGGTCGGAGCAGGANAGNAGNTCAAGGAATCACCCTCGACTCCTCCTTGANCTCCTTCTACTCCTCGCATTACCTTCCTCAAATGCTTTCCTCATCTGCGCATACCCAGTCCGGTCGACCGTCTGNANCCAGTAATGACCATCTCCGTGCCCCCAGGACACGCTTCCTGGTCGGTATTGCTTCTTCCGAACGGTGAAGATNGTGCTCATGTCGTCCACCTTTAAGGAAGCTNAGAATGTGGTATAAAGAAACGGCGGCGGTGTGAGACTCACGTTACGGTCTGTCAACCTCTCGTTCTCCGATTTTACAAAAGGTGCCAGTGAGATTACGATAGCGCCTTCTTTCAAATCCAAGAACTTCGGCTTTAGTGCCTCGTTCACTGNNGANGNCANNTCAGTNCANCGCCNAACCNANAAGAGNGANNACTCACAATCGACAGTAAACACCTTNTTATCCACCAGCACCACATCCGCCTTCGGCATCAGNGCGTCCAACTTGTCNCTTTTCAACATATCCCCCTCCTCCAACTCTACCTCCCCCATCCTCAACCCCCACATCCTCGCCCNAATCTCCATCTGCGTCTTCACATCCGTCGCCACTTTCGCNGGCGTNGGCATCANCTCNACNCCAANACTCCTNCACCCCGACTGCAANCTCGCTTGNACACANACNTTCCCNACACCACTCCCCANNTCCAAGAANAGCGAATCCTCCCNNAGGTGNGTNGACCGGACAATCTCGTCAATGAGAGAAGGCATAAGCTCGCCGTAGACNGTACTCGTGAACGCCTGGTACTGCCGCAGTTTAGGAACGTTGGGCCCAACGCTTCTCTGGTANTTCTCCTCCACAATCCTCATNAGAACCTTCTGCGGAAGCCCANTCTGTGTCCACTTCAACGGAGCCTCCATCAANGAATTGCCTTCTGCCGCATCCCTGAACGACCGTAGAAGCGCGTTGGCCTCGCGAACGATTCTAACGAACGCGGGCCCGTCTTCCTTNTTAATNGCNCGNTTGAGNGAGCGTAGAAGTGGGGGCTTGCCGCTGTCGTCTGCGAGGCTGCATGCNGGNGTGGATTCTTTTGGNGANGGGGCTTTGGTGGTGAGAGCGAGCGGAATATCGTCGTCGGAAGAATCGTCGGAGTCTGTGCTCTCTGAGAGGGTATCCGTGGGTATGGGGCCAAATAGCTTCTGCTGCTCTTCNGTGCAGTANACTGGAGCAGGAGAGTTAGTTTGGGCGAGGGAATAGGACACGAAANGCGCTAACACTGGACTATGGTGTATAGTGATGACTCGAGGTCATAGATAGGATTGTAGTGGTCTACATCTTTGGGCGCTAGAAGAATGAACCTATAGACACGGTTNAGAGTNTGGTCGTGAGCANNTCGAGACATCTCACCTCTCTGAGGCGTTTGAATTGGGATATACCAATTCAACCACAGGGTAATCCGTGGGATGAGGTTCAAAAGACCGGTCATTCTCGTCNTNTGGATTCCTGAAATCTAAAGGGACGCGTCAATTAGTGAAAAGGAACGTGTCCAATACGGCTATTACTCACAAGCCTTGTANCTCTTCATCANNCGCAGAACAACCTTCTCCGAACTAAGCAGGTCCTCCCCCGGAGNGCCGTCCTCATCTGTCCGCCATACCCTCGGAAACACCGGAGCTTCTGAGCTTGCTTCCGACGTGCAACGCGACCGCCTCGAGTCACTGCGATACACTTGTGGTACGATGACCTCAGGCGCCCAACTCGATGCACGCGACGACGACGCTGCCCTCGCTTTNGANGATGCNTTCGANGACGGNNNNGACTTGACNACCTTGNNTTTGGGTGCCTTCTTCTCCTTCGGNGCTGCNGCGGTCTTCGGGCGCTTGACCTCTCGTGGTGCCGTGTCGGACGACTTGCCCTCTGATGGGCTCTTCCGCTTCCTTTGCGTCATAGACTCCAGCCCTGGCGGCGGAGGACTCGACTGAGGGGATGAAGGTGGTGGAGGACTCGACTGGGAGGGTGTTGGTAGCAACGGGGGGGCTGGATAGACCATGGGCGGCTGCTTTAATGGCCANAGTCTGTGGCACGGCGGCCCTCTTGACGATCCGGGTGACAGTGTTGACAACGATGGCCCTAGCGTTGACATTTGACGCGCCTTTAGAAGACCCTTTGCTGGCGGAGAAGAAGGCGAGGTCGGTCGTCGCCTGCAGACGCGGCGCCGGGGAGGAGAACATGATGGACGGGGATGGTAGGTGTTGTAATCCAAGCAACTCAACGCCACGACTGGGCCTAAATTTGGGTGGCTGTGTCGTTCTCATCATGCTTTTGTACTCGTTTTGCGAGNGCACACCCTGCGTCAATGGCGGGTACAATGAGGATCTTGTGTGCACACGAGAAAGGTGTGTGCTGTTGTCCTNNCCTGNTTTANCTAAATTNAGGGCGNCTTCTGATGAAGGTTATCTGAAGCGATACGTGGCCTACACCGTTAAGCGCCCGTCCCAGAACAGCCTCCGGGTCCTGTAAAAGGCTCTAGAAGCTANTNNNGAAGNCAAAAAAGCANATGNTGAATGNGCATGAATGNGTNNNGGAGGANNTTCATNCATTCNNNCAAGNNNGANAAGGNGAANGNGGNNGCNNANAGCTATTGGGNNNNGAAGNCNGCATCGCNTTTCAGNCTNNACAGCNCAATCTACGCNTCTATTGATATGGGCGNNNTGGGAGACNGCNTTNCTGTAAAGCTCAGCTNCTNCANCNANNNCNAAGCACACCCGGGCTGTAGATGGCGTTCACACCTAACGCTATGTTGACACTATGAAAGCCCCAAGAAGCCAAGCAGTCTCCCATAGGCCTCCTCTGCGGCTTTTTTTCCTTCCAGTAAAAGCTTAGGATGGCCTTCCAGGAAAGATTCCACACACATTATTTCCCTCTGCCAGTGAAGCTGCTTGCGCGAAAGATAGGGGCTTTCAAGCGATCATCAAATATCGTCATGACATCACAATTCAGCAAGCGAAATTCCGCCGACCTCTCCTCTGAGCTCTCATGTCTTCCGCCACACTCATGTGCGCTGGCACCCTTCCACGCTTTCAGTTTCCTTGCGTACACTCGAAGTAGCCATAAAGCGCGACTTAGGCCGGCTTTACCAACTCATACGCTATTCCAACGCTAATCACACTCAAACTACCTCTCAACACCCGTGTTTACTCCGGCTATAACCTCAGACTTCGCGTTATCTACGCGTATCTCGCGCACCGCGTCCCAGGAACACACCTTAACGACCTCGGAGCTCTAGCAGACTCCTCTTAGCTACCTTCCCTTCTCCACCAGCTGAACACCGCGGAGGAACGTCTAGGAACAGGCCGCAACGACTCGCGGTACCCAATACGGCGCCAATCTCCGGATCAAAACACGCTTGTATGTCGCCGAACGCCCGTGAATGCACAACGGAAAACACAAAACGCGCGCTGATCGCCAGAACAAATCCCAGATCGTACGCTCTGCCGCCAATCGTACCACATATCTCTCCCTCTGTTCCTTATCTCCAGGCCCAGGCCGAGGTATAAAAAGCTGCAAAACCTCGACGCGCTGGATGCGTTCTGCTGCCTTCGAGTCCCAAGATCAGCATATCTTATCAAAACAAGCGCTCGAGCCAGAGCCGCACAGCACCCGGTGACACCCTCAATGCTAGAGACACTACTCACCTACGCATCTCCTCTCCTACAATACGACATTGTCGTCCGGACACTGTTCCAAGTCCTCCGATGGGTTTACTGGCCCCTCAATGACCTTCTCAAACGAGTAGACAACTCCCCCGGACTCCCCGTTCCCAACCCCACCTCCCCATACTGGATGCACCCTCCTTCACCTATCGCACAGCTCAATGCACCAGGCAGCAAAGGGAAGAACATCCCAGAGTACGCCGACATCGTGATTATTGGAAGTGGGATAACCGGGACGTCCTTCGCCCGGACGATTCTAGATCATGGTAAAGGGAATGACGTACATGGAAAGCCTCTGAACGTCGTGATGCTCGAGGCGAGAGACGCCTGTTCTGGGGCTACAGGAAGGTGAGCGTCCATTCTTCTACGGTTGCGTGCCTTGGGGCGTTCAGCTGATAGAATGATACGTCTAGAAATGGCGGGCATATTACGCCGGTCTTATACCAAGATTACGTCGCGCTGAAGAAGGAAGCATGGAAAGGATATGGCGCAGAAGATAATCCGGTTCCGGCTGTCGCACCTGGAGCAGCTTCTCCAAGTAGCAGAAGAGGAAGGACTGTTGGACGATTCGCAATGCCGAAGAGTGGAGGCGTTTGATGTGTTCCATGACAAGCAGTTGTTTAGTGAAGCTAAAGCGTGGTTTCGCGAATACAAAGAAGACTTGCCTGAAGAAAGCCGGCATTACAAGATTTACGAGACGCCAGAGGAGATAGAGGTGCGTTACAGCTGCGGAAGCGAGATGCATCAGGGCTAACTTGAGGTGCAGGCGCTACAGCTCTCAAAATCGACAGTTGGTTGCCTTTCGACGTGTGCCGGAACCGTTCATCCTTATCGTCTGGTGACGGGCATTCTGTCGCGTCTTCTGAATTCCTATCACCCCAAGTAAGCAAACATATGGATCTCCATCTCCGAGTATTCCACTAAGAGATGTTCTGCAGCTTCGAATTGTTCACGCACACTCCATGTACCGATGTCAAGAGGCTTGATGAGGATGATGCTCATCAGTATATGGTCGAAAACGCCGAGAGGCGCCATTCGCACTCGGCATGTAGTGCACGCAACGAATGGATGGGCGTCTCACCTGCTGCCCGGGATGCGCGGAAAGATCTTCCCCCGCACGAGGGGTTATGACCGCGCAACCCCCGCGAAGGACTGGGAGAGTTGCCAGAAGCCAAGCGCGAGGAGTCGAGAGAACCGAAAGAGGACGTGTCTGGCGGTTCGTGGACGGGTACGCGTTCGTTCGTGTTCTACCCGAGCACATCGGTGGGGGGTGTATGATTACCTCACGCAGCAACTACCATCAGGCAGCACCTCAAGGTCCTCGTACCCCCTCCCAATGGCGAGCTGATGCTGGGCGGCGGATTCGCGCATGCACTGGTGACCGAGATAGGAACCGCAGACGATAGCCAGTACAATCCAGCAGTGCGCGAGTACCTGAGCCGGGTTCTGGGATCGTATTTCTCCGTGAAGCGGAACGGAGAGAAGGAGGGAAAGGAAGAAGTGAAGGCGGTATGGAGCGGTATTTTGGGAATATCTGCGGACGCGATGCCCTGGGTGGGTTCGCTACCCCAGGCGATTTCAGCAAGAGGGGATAGCGGAGAATGGATCGCGGCAGGGTACACCGGAGAAGGGATGGTGCACGCGTGGATGAGCGGGAAGGCGCTCGCTTTTATGGTGCTGGGGGAAGAGGTAGACAGCTGGTTCCCCGAGGTATTTAGGATCAGCGAGAAACGGTGGAAAAGAGCGCGATTCAGCTCGTTTGTAGGGACTCATGTGTAGATAGGGGGCTCACGTGGGAGTGCTTTTGGGTGTTTTGATTGTGGCTTGAGTGATTGGAACAGATTTGGCTTTTCGTCGGCGTTGCCAGCATCCCCAAAAGACAGTTCCTTGTTGTCCCTCCCAGTCCTGATCGTCGTCCCCCACAGCGACCAGCGACCCCCACACATCGCTCTCCGTCGCGCCGCCCCGT
>JANDKE010000287.1:0-29195 GCA_027627275.1 Coprinellus aureogranulatus
AAGTCGGCTGAAGATTGTGGAGGACATGTCGAAGTGGTAGGCCTCGACGGGCGAGGGGAAAGGAAAAGCGGAAAGGAGGAGGGCGACGAACCGGGGGCAGGGAAGGCAAGGTTCGGCTGTTCTTCTCGTGGGCGCATTGTATTTATATTCGTACGTCCTCTTCTCTCCTTCTATACGGCGCGAACCAAAGGAACGGTGTGTTGGAGCGCGCCCTGTGACACTTGATAAACCGTATGGGCGCCTAGGCCTAATCTGATAAAATTGAGATCACATCTTTGCCCTGCTTATCAGATAAAGCGACCTTCGCCTGATCGCAAGCGCCATGCCAGGCGGCGCTTGTGGTGTGCCTGTCGGAACCGAGAGCATCATGTCCCCTTTATACCCCCTCTTTCAGCACCCGACCACCCTATACCTTGTAGAGTGCCTGTTTCCTGATTCCCTTCTCAATCATGCGCTAGAAAACCGCTTGAATGTGTCGTGCCTAAGCTGGTCAAAGGCGCCTGATGGTGCGCCTCGGGCGAAGTATACGGCTTCAAGTTGCCTCTCGGAAGATAACATTTACTCGGCCTCGCTTTCGACCATGTGAAGCCAGTGCAGGAATTGTAAACCGCTCTCGGAACAAAATGGGTGTCCCTTTGAAACGTGGGAGTGGATGGAGGAGGCTTCTCATTTCAGCCTATTTCAGCCTACTCTTTCCGAAAGCCCTTTTCCATACCTAATTTCGTCTTCAGAGGTGCAATGTGGTCCCACTCTAATCCACTCCGATCGGGAATGAGAACAAGACAGTCCAGGCACACACACTGGCGGGACCCAAAAGATCGCATTGCAAAGTGACGCTTTGAAATATGCTGTCACGGTCGCATTCTCCGGCGCGCGAGTGCCAGGGATGGAGAATGGGAGAGCTGGAGTTGTCAAAGTGGATCCATATAAATATCTCTCCACTAACCTACGTCGTTGGTGTTTACCGCCCTCATTCTACCGTACGATATCTACAAGTGTCTCCATTTATGAAGGTTCCTCAGCACTACTTACTGGTACGACATCTTCAGATAAGCCGGCCACCGATCCATAGGAAATACGCCAGTAATCCGGGTGCCCCTCCCCTTATACAGCAGTACCAGATCTCGTGGTCTGGCTCGCGTTTCACGGTCATCCCAATTTATTCCGCCCTCCGCTACTACCAGTAGCGCCCCATTGACAGACTTAACCGTTCCTCTGACCAGCTCCCGAGCTGATTACACTCCGGTGAGTCAAGTCCTTGACGCGGAACTTTGTCGTCGACAGAAGCCTGAGGTATTCATGACCTTTACGCCAGTTCAGGAGCGAAGCATAGAAGGACTGGTCGTGTTCGACTGAAGGGGCATATGCTGGGTATACTCTGCGAGTGCACTGACTCAGTCTAATAGGAGGATATCCCAGCTGCGCTCTATTCGGAGGCCCCTGAATTCGTGCAACCCGAAAAGGTTGGGAAGGGCGGGATAGGCAGAGCGAGGTGAAAACCGGATATTCTGAGCGCCTCCCCCAAACCGAGCAAGGAACCCCCGTGAATTCGGGAGGAAAATCGTTTTCTCCTTCCAGGCCGAGTTTCAAACCGGGGGNTGAAGAGATGGACGTACGAAAGCAAGGACCGGGAGGTCAAACAAGCGCCCACTGGAAAGTGGCGGCGTTGGCCGAAGTGGAGCTCGGGATGACCCGATTCCCGACGCGGCGCGCCAAGCCATCCTCTCGCCCGCTTCGGAGCACCTTCAAGTTAGAATCACCACGCTTGTTCGACCGGTTAATATCATTCGATAGACTGATATCTACGGCATTCTGCCAGTGTAGTGTACTCATCTATAGTTGTCATGACATGGAGTTTACTGTTGAGTGGTGGGTACTGGTAAACTAACGCGTACTGCGACGTTACGTGAAGTGGTGGCTACGAGACATACATTGTCGGTAGAACAGGGAGGAAGATAAGTATAAGAAATACGTTATTATGTAGCAGAGTCGAATGGTACGGTAAGGGTCATGATCATGAACTGTTAATTTACAAACAACGACGACACCAAAAAGGGCTGACCATAACAGAGCAAAAGACGCTTTACCGAGCATAAGGATGGAAGTTATGTCCACCCCTCTGGCTCCTCTGAGGCCCAACACCAGGGTTACCCATACCAGCACCACCCGCTTGACCAGGGGTACCTGCACCTCTCGGGCCTCTAGGAATGTTGGCATTCATTCCAGCGCCCGCTCCCCCTGCCGCGCCACCAGCACCCATCATCCCCGTTCCCCTACCCATACCCATACCCATAGCCTGGGTTACCCATTCCCATGCCCATACCGCCCATACCCATGCCCATGCCCATGCCAGGCCTCATCCCGCCAGCACCACCCATACCCTCCCATCATGGGATTCATGCCGCCCATGCCGCCCATCATGGCAGGGTTCATTCCTGCGTTCATCTGAATCATGCGGGTGTACAGAGCGGCGAGGGCTTGCTTTGTGTCAGGCCGAGCCTTTGTGTAAACGGCAGGAGGGCCATTCCTTTGTTGACGAGGGCCACTCGGTGGTCTGGTGAGGTAGCATCGCATGAGGGGACGCGTAAGCTGCTCGTGTTTAGTGGCTAGTGGCCACAGGGTTTGGGGTTGGGTGTTTCCTCATCGTCGCTGTCGTCCTCGACGAGAGCGCCCATCTTGGTAGTGGGTTGATGAGGGGGACGGTCTCGATAGTGACTTCTCGGCCTGCTTGCTCGTGGCGGCGAGAGCCGAAACGGGCGCGGTATAAGCCAAGATCCTGTTCTCCGACGTGGGAAAACTCCCTGAACATGGAAGTTCAGGTCAAAGGAGCCCCAGTCGCGCTTAATCTCCATAGCCTCGCATTCCAACCCAGCTCTATCTCAAAAGCGGTGTGTGGCGGCCTTCTCTTCCTGCTGTGCTGCTTAACGATGTACCCATGCAGTATCCATTTCCCTGAAACCATGCTTCCTGCTGCTTATGAGGATCGTGGTTAAATCTCTGGTATGCCTGCGGGTTGCCAATGATGGGCGTTGCAATGCCCAATAGGGAACATTGCTTCGCACTGAGATTACCATCGAGCGGTTGGCAGTTCGTGTAGCACAGCGTCTGGGCTCCAACCCTCCGCAGTTCTACTTAACGCAGGGCTGACTTCCCAATTTCCCTTTCCGCACCATGATGTCTAGTGCTGCTACCTCGAGTTCAGCTGCGCCTGGGATTCCCGCAGTGACTGCGGAAGGCATGTTAGCCTTCTCGAGGGCTGTCAGAGAGGCACACCCAGAGGATGAATCCCTCGCGACTCCAAAGCGTTCGAGATGGTCTCGCGAGAAGTCGGCAGCAGTGCTCCTTGCTGCCATGTTTAATGGAATGGGACAGCACGACGCGGAGGAAGACGGTGAAAAACCCAAAGGGACCGTGTACGCGGACATGTAAGTCCTCTCTGATTCATCCAATTTGAAATTCTTCTCATCTTGATTCGACAGGGTCCCTTGTTTAGACGGTGTGTAGCCCCATCGTATCCCTGCGCATTTGTTCATCCCTTAGCAGATATTGTGGTTGACTACGCTTCATCCCCTGAAACGGACGGCCTGACTCTCGTGATTTTTGGCTTGCCTGAAGATGACGCCCAGGATCGTTTTACGCTGAGCCGTGTAACGCCTACAAAATGGGAATACGAAGGGTTAATCCATCTGTACGAGACGTAGCTGCTGCAGATGATGGTATAACCCTGACGTTGGGCCTAGACCTAAAGATATTCCGGATCTAACCATTGTGGTGGAATCTGAAGCGCTCGGAGACCTTGGCTGCACGTCCTTCACCTCAGACGAACTTATTCGAGCAAAGTCAACTCCAAGGTCAGAGGAAGGTACGTGCAAGTGCGATGCATTTGTTACATAGCGATTAAACTGACCTAAGCGGGCGTCGAAGACGAAGACACCGTTGAAAGGGTTCTCCTCAGTGATGATTCTGAGACCGGTTCGGGAGGAGATCAAGCTAGAATTTCATTCACGGTCACTTCTGTTATGACAGAGAAGACGAAGTACGTGATCGGTGAGTTTGTTGTTGGTACGACTTCTTGAGCTCGAAGCTGATTTCCGGTACCAGAGAAACGAGACACAACGTCTATCCGCCCTAGTGACGTTCTCCATGAACCAGCAGTCCTGATGAACAAGGGTCGGGAACTGAAATCGCGTTTCGACTCAACGGGGGATACGCAAATTCTTGATCAATCCATCGACCTCTTTCAACAAGCTCTAGACCTGACGCCCCAAGTTGATCCTAGCGACGCAAACCGTCGACTAATCCCTCTCAACTCGAATCAAAGCATCAGGATCAATGTCCTCTTACAGTCCGGACATGCGTTGAGCGAACGCTTCGCACGGCGTGGAAACACTCCTGACGTTGAACTTGCAATCGTCCACCTTGAAGAAGCCTTGGAATTGTGCACCCGAGGTGGTCATGGCGCCAACTCTCCCCAGCGCCCAGGGTTCGCTCGAATCCCTCTACTCCTCGCCTCTGCCCAGCGGTATCTCGGTGTTTCTTATGTTCGGCGGTATGATAGCTCCGGCAGCCTGTCAGACCTTCAACGGGCGATCGCACTGCAGCGCTCTGAATGTGCTACACCTGGAGACTTACCCTACAATGGAACTCTATTCGAAAACACGGAACTTGTCACCCTCGCTTTCGCCTGGAGTAGGCTTGGAACGTACCTCATGCGCCTCTTCGCACGGACTGGGTCTTTGCCAGACATAGACGAAGCTATCCGGTGTCAGCGGAAAGCACTCGAGCTTCAAAGCTCCTACCCTGCCTTTCGGAACGCTCCCGGCCACAATGCCCATAGATACTCTGACCTAGGTGCTCCCCTTCTCCAGCGTTTCAAGATGAAAGGCGACGTTACCGACATCGACGAGGCGGTTTTGTGCTTCAGGGAGGCCGAGAGGCTAGTACAACAGTCCTCGAGACCCCAACCTAGCGAGCGCCTGATCGAGATCTACAACGGTTTAGGGATGTCTTTAATGCGTCGCTTTGAGCACCTCGGGGACGCGAACGACATCAACGACGCTATAACCGCCCAGCAAAAAGCTCTGCGTGTCATTCCTCAGGACTCCCCCGGATTGCATACCCTTATCAATAACCTCGCACTCTGCTTCCAACGGCTCCACACGCACACTCATGACATCGACCCTCTCCGCGAGTCAGTAGAGGCTCTTCGACGTGCGATAGAGGTCACGCCTCCAGGTCACCCCATGCTTCCCGCTACCCTCAACAACTTCGCCTCTGCGTCTAGAGACCTCGCTGACGCCACTGGTAGAGTGGAGCATATTCGCGAGGCGATAGATGCTCAAAACAAGGCTATAGGGCTCGTCCCTGCAGATCATCCCTCTCTCTCCCAACTTCACGACAACCTTGGCCACTTCTACCGCGGCCTATTTGCGTCCACTTCTGACGTTACTGCCATTGAGCAAACCATAGATGCCCAACGCAAGGCTCTAGCTCTCAGCAACCCTACGCATTACGAGTACCCGACCATCTTGTCGTCGCTTGGTGCATCACTCTACGAACGTTACGAGGCAAAGCCCAATACGGCCGACCTTCGAGAGTCGATCTCGCTCACTGAACGTTCACTAGAGCTCACACCCGCCGGACACAGCACCATCGCCGATCGGCAGTCGTACCTGGCGAAGGCGTACATTCGCCTCAACTCCGTCACAGGCGACGCCGCAGACGTGGAAAGGGCACTTTCCTTGTATGCGCTCGCCACCTCATCGACTACCACACCACCCAGGAGACGGCTGACAATAGCAAGGGCCTGGGCAGTGCAGAGCGCTGCCATTCAGTCGCGAACGCAGACGTTAGCAGCGACGGAGGAAATGATGAAGCTCATACCTCTGGTTGCTGGGATGGATCAAACGTTGGAGAAGCGCTATGAGCAACTCGCCGAATTATCGATGCTCATCCTGAGTGCAGCGCTATTCGCTGTTGTCCTCGCTGAACGCCACGATAAAGCCGTTGAGTGGTTAGAGCATGGGAGGGGTCTTGTGTGGAGGCAGCTCAGCGGCCTGAGGTCGCCGGTGGACGACCTCCGACAAGTAAACCCTGAACTTGCGGATCGTCTGAAGGGCCTATCCGAGGGCCTGGAACGGGTTTCTACTGTGGCATCCCGTCGTACACATGCCAATCTTGCGTTGAGCGGGATGGCGCTCGATTCGAAGATCTCGCTACACGCTGAAGCAGCTCAACAAGTGAAGATGGCGACAGAACGCGAGAAGGTCCTCCATACCATTCGCACCACGATACCTGGGTTCGAATCATTCCTCCAACCATCATCTGCGGACGACCTTTTCGAGTACCTGCCCGACAGTGGTCCAGTGATAGTTCTCGGTGCGCACCCTGCAGGATGTTACGCCCTTGCTCTTCTGTCCGGCCTCTCCGAGCCAATTCACATCCCCCTTTCATTTTCCTGGAGTCGCGCACAGCAGTTGGGGTCTCTTTTGGAAGCTACGCTGTCTCAGTATGGCGTGCGCTCCCGCGGCTCTCCTCTGGAGCTACACGATACATCAGATTCCGACCTCCCAGATCCAGACACAGAGGGTGATAACACCGCAAGGGGAGTACGACAGTACTCTCGTAGGAGATCTAGCGGTCACCATGGGGTGGCTCTAGTGCTACGTGAATTGTGGCTGGGGGTGGTGAAGCCCGTCATCGAAGCGTTAGCTCTATCGGTAAGCATTGCATGTTCCCACTGTCTTTCTCATCTGAGCACGAACTTTCAGCCTCTATCATCTACCGACGACCCAACGAGGGTTTGGTGGTGTCCGACCGGTCCCTTGACATCGCTTCCCATTCATGCAGCTGGGATCTATAGAGGAAATGATCAAGTTTGCCTGGCCGACTACGCAGTCTCGTCATACACCCCGACCGTCTCTATGCTATCCGAGAGAGTGAAGAGGGCGCGATCTGCAACACCTCCTAAGGACCCAGGGAGTGTCACAACCGGACTCTTCCTAGTCAGTCAACCCGACACTCCCGGCTACTCTTCCATTCCTGGCACCACCGTCGAAGCCGAGTGCGTTGATCAAGAGCTGGGGTTCTCCAACGTTCCGGTGCGATGGTTGGATGGCGACAAGGCGACTGTGGAGGCCGGCCTACAAGGCATGAAGGAATATAACTGCATACATTTCGCATGCCACGCCACGCAGCATCAAGATCGCCCGCTCGAGAGTGGGTTCTACTTGCACGATGGGCGACTCGATTTGTCCACAATCATGAAATCCAACCTCGGAACTGCCGACCTAGCGTTCCTTTCAGCGTGCCAGACCAGCACTGGTAGTTCGGTCGTACCGGAAGAAGCTGTACATCTCGCTGCGGGAATGCTAAGCGCGGGATACGGAGGGGTGGTTGCAACGATGTGGTCCATTCAAGACGATTACGCACCCCAGATCGCCGAGGACTTCTACAGACACTTACTCAAGTATAGTGACGGCGACTCTAATGCGGGGCCCGGGGTTAGGTTGGATGGAGCCCATGCATCGCGCGCTCTGCACGCTGCCACTCGGAGGTTGCGAGAACAGCTTGGAGATTCGGACCTTTCCTTCCTAGTCTGGGTTCCCTACGTTCATTTCGGTTTATAATTTGTGATCCTTTCAACTTTTAACTCGCAATACTTATCTATTCTGAATTTCACTTTCTAATCTTGCCAAGCTTGAGGTGTATTTATTCGATCTTCGCCCGATCCAACCTCAAACTGTCTCATAACATCGTGCAGCACTGTCCCCATAGCGCCGTCCAACATGGATGCACGTCAACAGACTCATAGGAACGGCTGGAGCAGGAATCTGGATTTAAGTACATAATCAAGGGAGAGCCAACGTATTCCACATATTCGAAAGAAAAGAGGAGGAAGAAAGTGAGCGAATCATAGATCATAACCGTTACGGTTCAAGGCCCCCGTTGTCCTCGGGAGTGGCACGAACGTCACTGGCAATTCAAGCTTGCATACAGCGCGATCTCGAGCTGTGCGCCTAGCACAGCTAACCCACGATCAAGAGGGGGAAGAAGCTGTGACTGGAAGACGGCAGCAACGCCTGTAGCCGGGTCGATCCAGTGGTTAGTATTCAAGTACCCCGACCCTACGAATATTGGAACAAATTCAATCAGCTCGCTTCGCGCTAAAGGTGACGCAGTGCAGGGAAAACTCACAGAAGCCCGACCCACGCTTTCGCATAGCAGGCCAGTCAGCTGTGATAACCCCCTGTCCGTTCGACCACTGAATCCCATGGGCAGGGAGAGCAGGACCGAGAAAGGACTCCATAGTTTCCTGCGCCTTTTCGGTAAGTGACGGAGCGAAGAGCTCCATCAGACGTTCGCGGGAAATAATCGCATTGTCAGGATCGACTATACCTTCTGTAGAGATACCCTAGTGAGGCTTGAAGTTATATTATCATACGTCAATGTAGACGTACCGTGGATTTGTAGCAGATGGCGAAGGAAGGTAAGGTAGTCGCGGGCGCTGGAGAGGATTGCAGCACCTCCGCAGTGCAGATGAACTGAAATCGAGAGTAAGAATGCATTCGGATTGAAAAGGGCTGCGCTGACTCTTCTCGGGATCGGCCTCGTAGAAAGGGTGGTCCCAAAGCCTCAACTTTCCTCCTTCACCACGTAAGGTGACAGAGACCAGATTCTCCTTCATTTGCTTTGACTGACGGAAAGACGTCCGAGTCATACCCAGGGGTCCGAATATGTGAGCCTGCCTTTGTCAGGAATACTTCAGACGAATGTCCGACAGACGCTTGTCGAGGTACGTACATGTACTCCTCCAAGGTCGTCCCAGTGACTTTCTCAATGACGAACCCAAGAATATCGGAACTCCAGCCATAAGCCCCTAATACCGATTAGCAGGATTTCAACTCGTGTTTGGAAGCTTGTTCGCTCACAATCGGTACCAGGTTCAAACTTTACGGGAATCCCTGGCAATCCTTCCTTTGTGTAGAGGGATATCAGCGTCATCGGTGTGAGATGCGGGAGCTGCAAACCTTGATTCCCTTTAAGAACGTCCCAACAGGGTCCTCCGGGTCATGAGGATAGGCGTACGGGGTATCTTGCTCTTTATCCCAGTCGGGGAGAACGTCGAAGGGATAGAAGAGACCGCTAGTGTAGTGCATGAGATGCTTGACAAGCATGACCTCCTTCGCTGGGTGGAACTTTGGAGCAGGCTTTGGAAGAGTTGGGCCTGCCTCTGTCTGAGCGATCAGATCAGGGATGGGAGCGACGTCCTCCATGACGAGAAGGTTCGCGAATTCGGGGATGTACTGGGAGACGGGTGTATCCAAGGAAAGCTGCCCAGCCCCGACGAGTTGCATTGCGGCGAGCTAAAGACAACAACGGGTAAAGTTCAACGATCTGGCGTTATTCATAGCACGAATACGACGTACATGCGTCATAAGTTTGGATTGACTACAAAGCCAGAACACCGAATCCGCATCGATTTCTCCCTTAGAAGGGTCCCCAAGATGCTTGTTTCCACTTCCTTTGAAGTACACCTCGCCCTCTGAGGTGGTCACCCCGAAAACGAAAGGCGGAATCGTCGGATCATGACTAGCTCGTTCCTGTGGGATATGAGGTTGAGAGGTAAGATATGACCAAGGAAGAGCAAGGCAACGCACAATAAAAACATCCAGTATTTCTCGTCCTTGATTCGCGAGAATAGGCATGGCGTCGTTTGGGTGTCGGTCCAAAGTGGAGGCTTCTTTGGGTGGTCCCAAGTCGACCACTCGAAACCGCCTTTTAAACGCTACGGAACTTGGGTTCAGCTGTCAAGATCCTGCGCATCGCAGCAAAAGACTACCGCGCCAAGCACTCGTCACAGTAGATAGCCATCTCGCAGTTGGAGAGTACTGTCTTATGACCACACGTCCTGCTCTTCCGACACGTCCAGCACCGAGGGCGGGATCAGGTCTAGGCGGACGCACGCCCCAGCCGAGTTCGAGGCCTGATCTCAGTGCATCCTGCTGAAGGCGACTTAAGATGTCTGGAGTTCATGCCTGGAATGAAGTTGAATCTGGCAACAGCATACGACGGAGTCTTGTGGGAGGCGGAAGCCAAGAGGACACCCTGGAACTGAGAAGTTCGCCTCATGAGGCGAACGAACGAACGTATTTGGTCCTTTGTTTGTAGTAAATTAAGAGACGCCGCGTTCGAATCCTGCCAACGCGGATTGATTTTCATGTTTGTGTCTGCTTTGCCGCGGTCGCCGTAAGTGCGCTGGAGATCCCAAGCTTGCTTCTTGGCTTCTATCTCTCATCTCGCATCGATATGGCGTCGCCCACCATCCCCACGATGGCGCCCCTCATCGACAAGCTCAACAACAGTAATATTAGCCTGCTCCCTAAGATGTTCAAATTGATACTGCTGTCGTCAAGCCTGAAGAATGAGATAATCTTGACTTATCCATCCAGTTGGACGTTTGATGACCACCAAGGGCCCCCAGCGTTGTCACCAGCAGTTGTAGATTTTATCGCTGCCGCTGCGGATATGGCGCCTGAGGATGTGGTGATCTGTTGGGAAAAGGTGAAGGACATTGCTTGGGCCCTGCCCTCGGAAGAGTTTAGCGAGGCGACGACCCTTCAGCTCTTCCGTGAGTTTGGTACAAAGCATGGGTTTGGTCAGTAACCTTGCTCGGTGGCGCTCTTCTATTCGTTATCTAAGTCTGACTGCCACAGTGTCAAACATGTCCCTGTGGCCCCCAACGGACATCTGTACGAACAGCGGGTGCACACGCACAGACAGGGGTCGGAAGATGCAGACCACTCACCAACGTGCAGCGACACTCTACACCGTTGCTCACGGTCCTGTCCCAGTATGGGCAGTGAGTTTGGAGTGCACTGGTGAGTATATTTGAATCAAAGCATCGTCCGCCTTGTTTACCTTGGAACCAGAGTGTCACACAACATATTCTCATGACTACTGGGAACATGGTGGTACTCGCGCGTTCTACTCGGAAGGGAGTCGCGCAGTCGAAGTATCTAAGCACAAATACGTCGACGTCGACCTCATTCGCTCATGGAAAGCCCACATGCAGACAGCCTGGGTATCGTCTGCGAACTGTGCAAACATCTACTTGAGCCAATACCCAGATTGCGATGCTGAGGATTGGCCATTCAAGGCCAGCACCTTGGACGGCGAAGAAGTCTTCGATGGCATTATCCTCTCATCTCTCCTGGACGACTGCAACGGCCGAAATGCCATACTTACAGTTCCACATGGCGGCGACCAGTCAAAGAGGTTCACCGAAGCTATCAAGGCACGCAATGCGAGGATGCGTATGTCAGGGCTGCCAGATATCGACCATATCTGCAGTAAATGTGTGCGTGTGTATGATGACCGTGAGTCCTTAGCTCAGCCACCCCTCCGCCATGGCGTAGCTTGATTAATATCTCTCTTCTAGCCGACAAAGGTGCCGTTAAGGCGGTAGTTACGGATGGCGTCACCCTCGGCGCCGACATGCAGCCAACCTCGCTGCACCATCCCACTGGCAAGCACCAAGGACAGGTTCTGCCCGTCTCATGCCAACAAGAAGCTTGAGTGTTCTGTTGTCGAATGTACCAATACTGTCATCGAGGGATCTCTCACCTGTGGTATACCTGAGCACAAAGCTGCCGAGAAAACCCACGTCAACCGTCGCTCTGCGACGTTTCAACTCAAGGGACGCATGGAGCGTGCACGGGTTGCACATCCAAAGAACGCAGAAGCCAGGGAGGATGTGGATTTGGCCACCCTTGTTGAGGAGGAAGGCGACGACGAAGAGACTTACAAGATTGTGGATGGTGAGGCTATTCCCACACAGCCAGACTTGCCAACCCAAGCCGAGGCGGCTAGACAGTCTGCAATTCCGCTCCCCGTGCCACCAACTACAGCAACTGCAGCAACTCTGGCAAGCTCTCCACCTCCTCCACCTCCTCCGCCTCCATCTGAAGGCCCTTCGTCCACCACCCACAACTCGCGAAAGATACGAGCGGTGTTTGGACGGAAAAGAACGCACAATGAACAGATACTTGTTGCACCGTGTGGTATTATAATCGCACGGGATACTTTCTACCATGCAGAGTCTATCCCGTCCCTGGCTGTAAGTGCGTTGCTGGCGTTCATTGATAGTGTATGTTTCAACTCACATAGTGCGCAGGACTACGTCAAACGGACTTATTTCGGCAGGCAGAAGCCCCGACAGCTGATATACGATAATAACTGCTCATTGAAACGGCACGTTGCGGGTGACAATTGGTTTGATGATATTCTTATGCCTGTCGATGTCTTTCATTTCAACTGCAAGCATTCTTTGAAGGATGCTTTCTGTCAGGCAAACTGCAACCCAGCCAATTTCCCAGACCTTCTTGGAGAGGACGGAAAGAAGTGGTATTTCAATACCTCCATTGCTGAACAGACCAATGTTTGGCTTGGTGGATTCCATTCTATCGTTCGCGAGATGACTGCAGATCGTTTTGATTTCTTTTTGGATGAGATGATCATCATGAGGAACAAGCAAACCATGGCGCGACTCAGGAAGCAGAAGGACATCACCATTCCTAAGTACGTACACTTGTAAACTTAAAATCTGAATTTCTATGTGCCTTTTGTTGTCATGCAAATGATACCCTTGTTATCCCTACTATCCAGTAGTCGTTACGTTTGTTTCCGGCTGTGCAATTGCACGTGCTTGCCGTCTGGTGTTCATCAAGGCATTGCCTACTCGTTCAGTTCCGCGTGTGCAGACAGGTCTCCCAAAGCTGCGAGTTTGTTCTCATTTGAAAGGCCTCCTTCGTGCGTTTCAGACGATATATGACACACCCCAACAGACTGGAGTCAGCAGGTGTCATCAAAGACTTGAGTTGTGGCCGCTGCTGCTGCGGCACACGGCTAGATACGAGTCCGACACCAGGGTCCTGAGTGTCAGCACTCCATCGAGCCCAGATGGAATTTTGAAGAGTATCTGGATTCTAACCAACACACATACAAACGTTGTCCCTACTGAAAGAGAAGGAGAAGTGAAAACTGCATTTTTTCAAGCGAGAGGAGCCCATGTTGCTTGAGCAAAACGAGCGCAACCCGGTTGATACCATGGTCTCGTAAACAATGCCCTGGCCAGCGACCACAGTCACCATGGAGCAGACCTATAGCGGTGTTGTGCTCCTTCTCGTCGTTCTCGAAGTGCGGGATAGCGTGGGTCTTGCCAAAGACGACAGGGTCTTCGGCTTTGAGATGGGAGGGGTTGGCGAAGAGGGAGAGGGAGACTTTCTTGCCAGAGGGTGTGGGGCAAACATATTGGGCACCAGCATGATACTTGACGTCTCCGGCAGGCAAGCTCTCGCGTCTTGGTCGCTGCTGAACTCGTTGAGGATGGCTTTGATGGGTTTTCGGATGACGTTGGCCAAGGCATTGAGACGACCACGATGTGGCATTCCCATGGTGATGTGACAAGGCGGTCGATTGAGCGGTTGACGAGAGTGTTCATACTGGGCTGGGGGACCTTGATATGTTGGAGGGTACCGGGTCCAAGGGTGATCTCGCTGTTTGGGGCGCTGCCAAAGAAGCCATTGCGGCTGAGCTCGAGGTTGGGAGGCTTGACGTTGGCGAAGTCAGCATCGACGATTCCAAGAGGGTCGAGTTCAGTAGGGTGGGAGCCACGGACGAGGAGTTGTATCTATTTGAAATGAGGCATAGAATCAGGAGAACAAGGCGAAAGCTAACCTCTCGGATACAGCGTGCAAAGCGGGTGGCGCGCTCTCGGTAGGCACAATGATTCGGGTCTATTTGGAGGTAAGTAGTGCTCTTTGTTTGCGGTAGGGTCGGATTCGAGTACTTACCATCTGTGCTTAGACCACCAGCATTCGCTTCAGCTGATTTGGGCGCCTATGGCCTCGTATCTTTGCTACGAGCATTTGTTTGAGTGTCAGCATCTGTTTAAGGGCTGGGCAAACATCTTGAGGGGTGTGACTGAGTTCTTGTCCGGTTCCAATCCGTAAGTACTCAATGCTGCAATTGGAGGCGCACATACTCACTTAGTTTAGCTCGTTTTGACCTACCTGCACTTGTCTTGGCTTCTGAAAGGTCATAGCATGCGTTTGACGATTTGTGAGTGTCGGTGGATGTCTGTGGTGAGCAAATGAAGCGTATGAAACAGGTGAGCAGCTAATCGCACACGGTTACAGCACATACTGACCTCGAGACGCCATTCCCAGGGTCTGCTGAGGGATTCTCGACCTCTCAAAGGTCGTTGGACGTGTTCGAGGGCTGACATGCGTCACTGCACGCTTATCGTGTGTTTTCGGAGTCTGGAAACAGGTAAGCGCCAAAATGCGGATGAATTAAGTATCTACTCACCTCAAGACACCGTTTCTAAAAGACTCTTTGAGCTCATCATTGCGGCGTGGACTGGAAACGAGGTGAGCAGATCGTCAAAGGTTAACTTGCCAACTTACCTCCAGACAGGTTTGGGTGTGTCTGAAGCATCTGGCTGAGAGAGGTGGGTGGTAGGTGTAGACGCCGAGGCCGGGTCGCACTGCACTACCGAGGCCTACAAGAGGTGAGCGAGATTTGAGGGACGGTCATGGTCGAATCGAAGAGGATGTGCCATGACGTGGCAGCTCACCGTCAGCCATCACTCGCGGCGAACCAAGCTTGACCATACAAAAGGCGATCAAAAGCGTCTCGCGCGCACTCGCGTAGGCACCAAACACAACGCAGACCCTAGCCACAACACTGCCAATCAAATACAAACAAAGTCGATCAAAAGCGTCTCGCAAAATCCGCGGTACAACAGAACGATTCCTCCTACGTCGGACTCGTAAAATGAATTGAACCAACATTTAAGCGCCCGTACAGCCGCCCTGTCAACGTGTTCCCCAACCTAGCTTCACCCATTCACATTGCACGCCAGCGTGTCAGGAGATTCCAGTACGCATCTAAAGTGATCATTATACACCATGCTACAATACATCTATGCCGTTACACGAATCTTCTATCACATCATCTAAGTTGGTATCGTACTCTACTCTAGAAGTACGCAGACCCTCTAATAAAGTACAAATAAGAATAACTCTAACGCTACAGCGGTTGGTATGAAGTTGGTATGAAGAGAGAGAGAGAGAAGGGGCGGGAGAGGAGAAGAAGGAAGAAAGAGGGAGTAAACAGAAAGTGAAGGACGGAAGGATACAGGGACTCTATGAAGGTATCGCAAGAGATATACAGAACAAAGGATGATATACAACAGAACAAAAAGTCGGCTGGGGTGGGAGAGAAAGGGGAACTAGGCGCGACGGTGTCGAGAAGAGTACCTAAGAGGTGCTGGGACCAGGGGTAGGAGATCGAGAGAAGTCATCTTCATCCAAAGGGGAGGGCCCGCGTGCTTCCAAGGCTCGTTTGGTGGAGGCGAATACAGCGGTCCTCATCTTCTCCTCGTACTCGGCATGGCACCTGATGTTCTGCTTCGCGTTACGGAGATCTTGGTCCTTGCGCCAACAGGCTTCACAGAATTGAGGCCACAGCGAAGTCTTATCGTTCTCGAACGCATCACGGATAGACTGAGGGGCAGAGTCCCACCTAGCACGGTTCTCCGAGTAGGTTGCCTTGACCCAACGGCAGCCCGTGACATCGGTAAACCTGGACCCCCGCTCCTTGGACGAGGCCTTGGTGCACTCCACAAAGGTATGCAGGACTTCGTACACGTAGAAATCGCCTGGCCATGCCTTCTCCTTTTTCGGAACAATCACCATGACCTTCTTGTTGGGGGGAGAAGCGGTGCGAGAGGGCTCGTGAGCTGTGAGATCGATGATACCATTCTCGTCCTCTTCAATCTCTTCAAAGATCCTATCCAACGAGGGAATCCGCTTGCGCTTGAGGGAAGCAACAGACTCCTGGATCTCGATGTCGTCAGGAGAGAACTCGCGGAAGAAGCTGGGGGCAGTATACAAGGACGAGGACGACACTGCGGAAGATGAGGACGGGCCAGAAGAGGTAGAGGCTCGAGAGAGGTGCGAGACAATTGCAAGGTGGAGGGGCGGGGGGTAGGGCTTGCAACGTCAATAGCAAAGTCACCACGACGACGTGGGGTGACAAGGGCAGAGGTGTTGGTGATCAGGGTTTGCTGGAGCTGGCGGTGGACCGAGTTACGTTCGCGCTTGAGACCGTCCTTGCTGCGGATATTCGGCGTCAAAAACTCGTTGCTTGGCTTCTGGATATAATCGTCGATGTCTGCACAGATCGTCACATCACCACCACGGAGGATGACCCCGGATTTCGAGACATCATTGAGCAAGAGGGTGTGCGGAATCTCCATAACATGGGTCCAGGTGTTGCGTTTGTTGAGGAACGAGATGAGGTCGACATCGTTGTAAGAGAGGTTCAAGGCCTTGGCGATGGCGGCAGTGACGGTGAGCTTGCTACGCCCGCCCTTGTTGACAATGGTAATCTCGCGAGGAGCCTCGTTATCCTGGAGAGAAGAGTCAGACTATACCTCATGAACACCGTGAGTAAACTTACCTTGTAGAAGCCCAATATCGTCACTGTGTTCTCAACACGCTTCTGCTCCTCGAGCTTCTCCTCTTCTTCCTTCCTCTTCTTCTCCCGGAGCTGCGAATCCACGGCTTGCTGAGCGGTAAAGACGTCACGGAGTTGGGAGGTGTAGGCAGGGTTGCGGCTGTTGTCGATGTCACCGATGACAGAGGAGAAGGGCTGAGAGGCCATAGCAGTCCCAGGAGGAGTAGCGAGTGGCAATCGTGAGCCAAGCTGATTCGAGCGATGAGCCTCGGAGGTTGCTATGAAGCGAATGCATAACTCACTGGAGGAGGCGACGATGGCACAGACAAAAGCGAGGAGCTGGACACCAGCGTTGCCTTTGAAAGCGGTAGCCGGGATAATGCCGTCCTTGATGGTCGAGGTTACACGAGCGCCAACCAAGACAGCACCCTGAAAAAGTGAACGGTGAGAATCAAGATAAGGTCGTGAAATTTTATCAAGGGATACGTACAAGGAACTCCATGAGCGCCGCAGCGAGACATGCCTGCCTCAACGTAAGGGACTTGGAGGAGACCGAAGCTGGAACGGTAGTTGTGAGTAACGAATGTGGGAGCAAGTGGCCAGGAGAAGGACGTACTGGCAAAACTGTTGGCCACATCGTTAGCACCGATCATGTAGGCATCAAGACCGGCGAAGATGGTGCCGATGGCAAAGAGGTAGTCCCAGTGGTGCAGGGGCATCTTGAAGGGAGCAAGTAGATGAGCGCTACTGCGAGAGGGAGGGGGCGGAGGAAGGAAGTGGTGGGCCGAGTGTGGGCTGAGGAAAACATGGTCGTGTGCTCCTCCTTAAATACCGTCGGCGCCTCGGAGGAGGATGTGTATGTTTTCTTGGCAGAGGGGTAGAGTTCCACGAACGTTTGCAAGTTAAGCGACTCCTTTTTGGGACAAGAACTGATGGGATGGGTCCGCGTAGGTTGTGCGCATTCAACTTCGGTGCCTAGTCTGGCGAAACGTGCTGATCCTCGCATCCTGTGGTCTTGTGCCTCTAATTCCAATCCCTAATATAGTGTGTTCAGCGGCGTGAAGGGTGTGGCTGTCAAGTAGATAAGTCTGTTATCTTCGCCAAGCCTACTTCGGAGGGGGAGAGACCGTGATGGGCACCATGATGTCTCCTTATGTAAGTGCCAAAGCTGGAAAACCATCGACGACAGACAAACGTGCACCAATGTCCTTCCCATATACCGTCGTGAGTGCAACAGCATCACCTCTTCACATGGCAGCTGCGTTCTAGATGGGAGAGAGATGAGGAGCCGCCGCCGCCAACGCTCCGTTGTTCCTGGAATTCGAAATGCAGGGCAACATGTTCTTCAACAGCGCCAAATTTTCTGCGCACGAGCGTGGGGGAGGCGCATTGGCGGTGAGCACAGCCTGAATCTTGGCACTCCAGTCTCCGCACCGTCGTCGTTGTCGGAACGTGCTCTGTGGTGGACCTCCGACGCGGAACGCCTCTATCCAACTCCTCAATCCAATCACGAAGCTTTGGTGCGCCCAGGTGCGTTCGGGAGGACGCCTCCTGTATACAAAGCGGGTCACAAAGTCGCCACACGCAGAACGATGTACTCACCTCTAACCGCGCCTATACCCGGTCGTTCCAATGCGGCGGCGTATCTATTCAATCGTTTTCCATTCAAACGAATTCTGGTCGTGTGAGCGAAGAATGGCTTTCCATCCGAAGTTGACTATTCTGGGATTAGAGTCAATTCCCTGCCATAGCGCATACAGATGGTGTTAGCGAGGGAGAGAAGCTGGATAGAAGTCCAGGGGGATCTGGGCTCGCCGCCATACCCTCCCACTCCGTTTTCAAGTGGAGACATTAGAAAGCTGGGTATGATGGAGGCCCATCCTTTTCGAATTCAACAATGGTACGGATGAACACATGAGAAGAATGGGGTGCCTATCAATCCGGTTTGTGACTGCCGTGAAAGGGGAGGAGGAACACTCTGAGGCAAGGTGGTGAGATAGGATCACGCCTGTTGGACACTCCTTGTGAATGATCATGGTTCCTTCATCTCTTGCAGTTGTCTTTCGACGAACACTGGACGAGGGATACCGGCTGTCGAGGGTTCTGGCTCCTGAGGTGCTTTGCAAGTCTCTGTGAGTTGGTGGTCGCCACCATCGGCAGTCCCAGAAAACATTTTGCCTGCCCACTCTTCGCTGGCTGTCGGCGTTCGAAAGTGAATGAGCGAGTGAAGTTCGATGCCGTGGTCACGACACAGGCCAGCCACCAAGGAGCTAACGTCCTGGTTTTCGCTCGTAAACAGTGCGTGAATGAAGGACCAAAGGGTTTTGAATCCTTTTTAGTCGTGGTGAGCGGATGCCTGCTTTCAATCAGGCGAAACCACATACCGGCACCCTTGATAGCCTCGAGCGCCTGCTTCACCATCTTGACCTTCGCCGGTTGAGATTGGATGATTCTCTCTGCCTTCAAGGCTGCCTTTGCCGCACGTCTTTCTTTCTCGGGCAGCTGTATCTTGCGTGCCCATTTATTGCTTGCCCCTGGTTCCCGAAAGAGGACAAGAGAGTGGAATTCGCCGCAGTGATCATGACACAGGCGCGATATCCACGAACTGGCACTTGGGTCTTTGCTCAGGAGTAGCGCACGGAAGAAGCACCACGGATTGCCAAAACCTAGCAACTAGTGAGTCGGTGTTCTGGAGAAGAAGGATGTACCGCACCTATGNCCTTGAATGCACCCAGTACTTCGTTGATCATNCTCAGTCTCTCTGCCTCGAGCGCCTTCGCCGCTTGCAACGCTGCCTCCGCTGCAAGTNTTGCTCTCTCTGGTGCCTTCCGATCGTAATTCTCTTTATTCTGCCGCCGAATCTCATCCGTTAACACGATTGCCCTTCTACNCTTGCGCCTTGTTCCGGCCTTCGTCGGCTTCGATGGGTTTCCAAACTGGTTAATGAATTGGAAAACTTGCCATTGTTGAGGCGCCGANGGGGTNGGAGNGGGTATNTTCTCATCNGTCCGAGCACGTTTTATAGAATGGCTCATTGTGACTGAGGCTCGGGNGGTCGGGCNATGNTGGGNGGGGATCAGGATGGATCAGGGGATCGAAAATCGCGTCGNTGTTGGATCAAACAATGACGGAGCGNGAGGGNGCGCGTCGAGNGCGTGACCGTACGATAGGGGCTGAACTGCCCAAATCAAACAGCACCAATGCAACAACACAATTGGGATGGNCAAACCGCCTGAGTTTGGGGTACCGCCCCTCCTACTCGNCTTTGAGNNGGAGAGCCTNNANTCCTNGGGNAGGTGCNCAATTGAGANANCTNTGNTGCGCCTGNGNCATATTNCTGACGTTCGAAAGGCTGAAGTAGTTNGNATGCAAACNTGGGGNATGGANTNNCCGGGGAGCGGGGAAAGCAGANTCCGCGGAGGCATTTCGCTCGGGANCAGAGNTACTTGGGGGCCCCGCCATGTCCTTCGCGACATANGCAAGGCNTGGAGTANAAAAGTGCATANGGAGACTCCGAGGCNTATTCTGANTGAGAAAGGGTTGTGAAAACNGAGATAGACGCGTTCCNGAGCAGGAGGTGGTGGTTGCTCGGCAAGCGCGAAACCATCAAAGTCAGTCATGATGCNAGGGGAAATCCCACGGTGAACCTCTCGTCTTTTCCACCACTGGGTCGACCCCTGGACGCTGCCGACGACGTAGACGACGGNGTGCTAGGGAGGAGTGTTNTCGAGTNTCTACCCCTGGAGTGTACATCCCCGGTATACCCTTCTACTTTCCTTACNCTTCCGCCACAATTCCTTTCCGTCACCTCTATCAACCCGACGTGTCGAGCCCACTAGCGGCCGTGCTCACCTACACATCGTAATACCCATACCATGGCCGCCCAACAACCACCCTCGACCGGTCCTAGACGCAACCCGCCTCGTTTGAATATCATCAATCCCTCGATCTCGTTCAGCCAGCAGCAGGCCCAAGCCTTATTCTCCCCAGCTCTTCAGACTGCTATTCATACTGGCGTCGGTAGCGGCTTTCCCGTCCAAACACCCATGCAACCCTTCTTCGGGGCCCCAGGGCAACTGCCCAACGCGCCACCACGGCGGGGGCACGGACACCAGGGGAGGAATAGCATTTCCCACTTCCCAGGAAACCCGCCGCTAGCGACACCTTTGGGAGGCCACTTTCCACGTCCCTCTATGATGCTCCCAAATGGACAGCCCTCACCGCTAATTGGCGTTGGTCCCCCTGGGCCGGGTCAACCTCTAGGACCTATCATCATCAACAATGGACCTCCCCCTGCCGGTCACCGGCCTCACAAGCGGCAAATGAGTATTGGCGGTCCTCCGAAGGCGGTTCTCGGTGGTCCTCAGCGTAAAGTCAGCCCCAACCCATCCGCCGCAGCAATTGCAGCTGTAGGCGCTGCTGCCCTCAAGAAGAAGATTGTAGTTAACTTGCCGCAAGAGTCAGAAGTGGCGGAGGAAGAGGGTGAACTGAAGGGTCTCGCTGAGCAGGAGGACACGCAGAAGGAAGGGGGACAGGAGTCGTCGACGTCGTCGAGCAGCAAGAAGCGCGTGGCGAAAGAGTGGGCGAGAATCCCTATCCCAGTGGCTGAGGGAGAAGCGATTCTGGCTAGTTATATCCCAGTTCCAGATGAGGAATTGGTCTCGAGAGAGCCTTTCCCACCAGAAAGCTGGAGACTCGGGCTCCCCGACGCGATTGACGTCTTCCTACCGGGCAAGGTGCGTTTAGGACGCCATTCACATGTATTTGACACTCACAACCGTCTTCCGCAGTCGACGTGGGATGCACTCAAGCAACAGGTCATTGAAGCTAAGCTTGAAAAGCTCGGAGTTGAGCGTGGTTCAGGTGCAAGCAGCGCAGCTCCCCATATATTTGCACCTCACGCCCGAGCTGCTTCGGTAAGTGCCGTATCAGAACTACGGAGTAGCGCATCTGACCCTGTCATTTAGATATCTTCTCCCGCTGATCCCGCTCTTCTCCTCTTCAAGTTGAACAAACTACAGCAAACGCAGAGCGCCCAGGCTCTTTCCCCTTCTATCGCTAATTCAACTTCCCACATGTCCTCACCACACCTGCCGACTGGAATAACACCTCCTCCGCATAACCGCTTGTCACCCTCTAACCTAGGCTCCAATGTCTTCCAAAACCGACATGGGCACACCATGTCCCTTTCCCAGCCTCCCACCTTCATCCCTAGCGCGTTAAGCCCGAACTTCAACCCGTTCGGTGTAGCGCTCGGTGCGACACCCGCAGACGAACTGGAGAGGCCTCTGTCTGCCGTATCGGATAGCGGTATCCCCGCTTCTCAACAATCTTCGCTCAATGCTCCTGTGCTCTCAACCGCCTCTAGGTCCAGCAGCCGACCGGACTTCACCCGTGGATTTGGCCTCGATATTCCCGAAGAAGCAGAGGAAGAGGCTGAGTTGGATGAACAAGAGAGAAAGGAGAATGAGCTGCGGTGGAAGCGATATCAAGAGGCAGAGCGTCCGGATGAAGAGCAATCAGAAATCGACCACGATGACGCTGGCGCTGCTGCTGATACTGAAGACGATGGTGTGACAGACGGAGGGGATGACATGGACGACATGGACAATGACGGTACTACGGTCGCTGAAGGGGACTGCATTCGAGACATGTCTCTCGGCTGTCCGTGACTCTTTCTCTACGCTCAGTCGGGGGCAACAGAAGCGCGACTACTGGGACAAGGCAAGACGAAGATGATGGTGCTTCCAACCTTGACGATGATCCCATTGGACGCGAGAGCACCCCTCCTCCTGTTCGGCCACCCGGACCCACTCGGTGTTTGGCCACGCCGTTCGTCCAAGCATGTCTGCTAACCGCGAAGACTTGGAGGATGCTGTTGCTGTTCAGGAGTGGACAGGTTCAGAGGAGGAGCTGACGGATGGGTTGAGTGATTTCGATGACGACCAGGTCAGTACCCGACTTCTCTTCTTCACGTAATAGCACGCTAATGCCTCGTTCCCCCTTGACATTAACTGCCTCAATCCTCTCTTCACGCGTCATCGCCACTTTTCCGTCTTCTTTGTTCGTTCTATTTTTGCCATTGAACATCGGAACACTCAACCTGCCATTTCTTGGGAATGACCTGCGATCTTGATGCGTTCTCTTTCGTCTTTTCCACCCACAGAGTCTGGGCGAATTTTCGAATCCTTCCGACGAGGAGAGGGCTCGCCAAGACCGCAAGGAGAGGCGCAGGCAGATGAGGGAAGAAAAGGATGAAGCTAAGCGACGAAGGCGTCTGGCCAAACAAAGGAAGTCTCTCGGCCAGGAAGGCGATGTCAAGGCGTTGGCCACAGATGGTGAGAGTGTTATCGACCAGCCACGCCGCATCCCTAATTTCCCCCGACCCCCCGAAGATCTTGTCTTCGTCCCCACTCAACGTGAACACTACCATCATTCCCAAAGCTATCCCTCGGTTTACCAGGACCGTGACGAGATCATCTCGAATCCCAGTGAAGAGAATCTCGTTATGGGAACCCACGAATACAGATACCCGTCGGCTCATCCACAATCACATCCTCACAATCCTTATCAGCAGCCATTCCTTGGTCTCGCTCCCAGCGCTAGTCAAGTCGACTTCTACAATGGCGTGCCACGCTCACCTGGCGGGACGCGACTGACACATCCTCTACCGCCTCTGGGAATGCCACAGCCCCCTTTGCACTCGAGTGGGACTTCGGAATCGTTACCTTACGCGACTGGTGGCCCCGCCACATATACCTACGCTATCTACACGCACCCACATAACGGGTCTTTCGGTCAGCAAGCGCAGCAGGCGTCGTCTTCATTCGGACATTCCACGTCATCATTCGACCACCAGGCTCAGCAGTCCCAGACATCGGCTTCAGGGAACTCGTCCGCTCGTCGCGATTCGCTGAATCCATTCGCCAAGCCCTTCGTCTTTGGCAAGCCTCTCGATCCCAATGCCGAGCCATGGAAGCCTTCAGGTCCGCTCGCAGCACTCTCGAGCTCGACATCGTCGTCCACCGTTCCCGCGCCTCAGCCAGAGCCAGAGCCAAGCCCGTCAGCATCCACGTCGACTCATACAAGACTCGCATCGTTGTCTAAGAGCCTGAACGTTGCTGCACCAGAATTCAAGCCTCGCTCGGCAACAATTGTCCCTCCCGAATCACCTTTCACCTTCTCTATGCCCACAGAATCTACTGCGGCCTTCAACGTCTCTAATGTGTCCGATGACGATGTACCTTTGGCGGCCCTTGTCTCAAAGTCTATCGGTCGCATCGAAGAACTGTACGAATCGCCGTTCAAGAAGCAAGGACGGGAGAAACGGCCGAGGTTGGGCTCGAGTCGGCCGGAAGGCGAGGAGGAGGACAAGACGGCTGAGTTTGCGGACCCTGAGATCGAAGCCACAAAGGGACATGTACCACAGTCACCAGTCGGAGGGGAAGGGATGGCCTCCTTCCGCTTCCCAGGCCCTGTGCGCAAATCTCACTCTGATCAACCTCAACAAGCCACATCTGGAGGAGTCCAGGAGTCGACCTCACGTTCCCTAGATGATGCGAAGAGAGACATAGATCGTGCCGAGGACTCTGGGAGTGATATGGATGAAGTCAGCGCGGATGAACTGGACAAGGAGAACTTAAGGCAAAACCCTGTTGTCCGTACACCGACACCCCCAGGCAACGATACCCAAGATACCGAAGCACCACCCATCGAACCTTCTCAAGATATACCTGCGGGCGATGATGAGGAATATGTTCAGGAACTCATTATCCCCCCATCACTCCCTATGACCAACCTCTCTGCTACTTTCCCCACATCCGCCACCACTAAGGCTTTCCCTGGTCCAGTTACCCTGTCACCACTTCCCGGCTCTGCGGGGGGTAGAAGGCGCGCCCCCATCCCTCTGGATTTCAAGCATTCGAGCGGCAATACTGTCCCGGCTGCTAAGTTCAAGGCGCTTGTCCAAAATGTCATCCAACAGAACAAGGACAAGGACAACGGTGAGCCACTCTTGAGTTTTGTGTCGAGCCTGGAAGTTGATCCTCTGCTAGCTGCCAAAGAAGCCAACGGCAACCTCTCTGCTGATCGCCCTAACTTCCGCTCACGCATGAGCTCGAGAGAGAATTTCGATACCCAGCACATGAGAGAACCCTCTATGGACGATCTCAACATCACAAAGATCTCTGGGACCGGTCTCACTGCCTCTAAAACGGCGTCCACTTCCAATGCCAACCGAAGCATCCAAATCCCCAACTTCACCGGTACTGTCGCATACCGTGGAAGAAACGCTACCGACCCTGTTCCCAGCCTCGCACGTTCGGATGACGAAGAGGAGGATGTGTTCGGTGGTCGCAGCATTAACAATGGACAGCGCGCGAAGCTCAGCCACATGCGGAGGAGAAGCTCTTTGCCTGATGCACTTCACGATTCGTCAACGTCGGAGAAAGATAACGATAGTGACGCGGAGAACCAGTTCGAGGACTCGAGCATGAACGTCAACCCCAGCCATACCATTCACGTCTCAGCCTCTGGACGTCGTGTACTACGCTCCTTACTGTCTAGGGATCCCCAGCCCTGAACCTGAAAGCGAGCGGATGCAGCGTATGCGCAGAAGCGAGACCCGCAGTCGTAGTCGACCTCGAGGCTTGGGCTCCCAGTTCGAACTTCACGCGCTTGAGGATGCCATTGCTAGGGTATTGGATGAAAGACTCGCCGACCTCAAGCAAGAGTGGAGTGCGAGGGGGCAGCTGCCAATGGCTCGTCTGCATCAGAAGCGATGCTCTCCGAAGTCGTCTCTCTATTCCGTGCACAGCTACAGGACTCAGCCGCGAAGAGCCTGGAGGACACTACAATGGAGGCAAGGAGCGACATGGATATGTTCATGATTCGGGAAATGCTGCAAGATGGCCAGAGAGAGGTGGTCAGCGTCGTCAAGACGGTGGTCGAGGAGCACTTGCATCACGCCTTGATGGAGCGCACTCGAGGTTCAGATGAGACTATGCACGAGTTGAAGCAGGTTGTAGAGAAGGCTGCAAGCAAGACCATCGGCGCTGTCGTTGACACCGTCTCCGAGTTCCGAGCTGCACGAGGCGGTTCGCCAGCTTCCGAGGAAGACCGCGAAGCACTCCTCGACGACATCGTCACCACACTCACTCCTGTTCTTCAAGGCTTGCGGCCTGAAGCTATTGACTACGATTTCCTGACCAGTCAACTCGCGCAAGCCGTAAAGCCACACATTTCCCAGCTCATTGATGTCGCGTCGGACAAGAGGGAGACGGCTGGTCTCATTGTTGATGCGCTCACTCCTTCCCTCGTAAACACCCTTGTGCCGACACTCGTTCCAAGCCTGACCCCCACCCTCATCTCAAGCTTGGCACCCGCGCTCATGGATGCTCTATCAGAGAGATTGCGTGCCGAGAGTGAAGTATCGCGTGCCAGTGTTGTCAGGGAGGTCAGGAAAGCCGTTGAAGGTGTTGATGCGCTTGAGATCAGGGACGCCGTGGCAGACTTGGTTGTTGAGAGGCTTGATGCTCGTTTGGATGCCCGGGACAGAGCCTTCACGAGTTCTGTCAAGGGCTCTGTCAATGAGGTTGTGGAAAATATGACCTCACGCTTGGAGGAGAAACTGGGCCAGACGAAGGATGCAGGAGGATCAGGTTTGTCGGAGAAGGATTTGAGAGGTCTCGAGACGAGGATTGTGGATGGCATCAAGACGTCCGTCACCGGCATCGACCGCGTACCTGGCTTGCTAGAGGAATCTTTCACCCGCGTCACCCAAGGGCAGCAGGCCATCGTAGATTCCGTGGTGGGTGTGGAGAAGGGTGTGGAAGAGAGAATGGCGAAGGCACTAGGGCGGATCGACAGCGTCGTCGCCGACATCGCTTCCAAATCCGACGTCGATGCCTTGGCTTCGAAGGTTATCAACAGCACCAAGGAAGCTGCGTCGGCAGCGTCCAACTCCTCATCCGAGATGAAGGCTCTGCTGGAGGCTCTGCTTGCTGAGAACAAAGCTCTCGCAGAGAGGAACACAGAACTTATGGCCACACAGCAAACCATGGCTGCCAAGCTTGNGTCCATACCTGAATCCCTCAACTCTGCCATCGTCAACCTGCAGAATGGNATGGCGGAATTGATCGTCTCCAGAGATGTACCGAAGAGGGAATTGGAGGAGCTGAAGAAGTTGAACTCCGACTACCAAGTTCAGTTGACCAAGGCACGGGCGGCCCATGGCCAAGCGCGCGTAGAGAAGGATATGCTCTCAGAAAAGCTGGCTGGTGTCGAGTCGGAGAGGGAGAAGTTGCGCGCGAAGGTTGCCGAGCTTGAGCAGAGGANGGAAGAAGAGACTGCTGCAGCTCATGCCAGGAAGAACGAGTTGGAGGAGGCCCTNGCCAATGCCCTCGGCCGTCTTCAATCGTCCGATGTTGCCACTCAGACGCATCAGGAGAAGANTGCAGAGCTNGAGAAGGCAGCAAAGGAGTTNGCTGCGGAGAAGGCGGCGTTGAAGGCCAAGGTTGACGCNCTCGAGNTTCGGGCCACNATTGCTGAGAAGGAAAAGGAAGCTGCGACCGCTGCNCTTGAACGCTCGAACAACGAGAGTCACTGGGAGACCGTTAGGGAGACTTCCGAGAAGGTNGACATGCTGACCAAGTTGCTCGGCGAAGTAGAAAGTGACGAGATTAAGCATCTACGCCAGTACCAGGAGAGAACNAAGAACATCGANGCGGACTACGTTCAACTNCAGAAGCGAGTGAAGGACTTGGAAGCCAAGGTNGTCAATAGCGAAAAGGTCGCCACCACTTCGAAGAACAGTCTCTTACAAGCTCAGCANCGCGCGGGCGATTGGGAGAGAACGGCAAAGGAGTATGAAGGTGAACTTGAGATGGTTAAGACCAAATTGGAACAAGCGGAACAAACTCATGAGCAACTTGAAACCGACTATTCCATGCTCAAGATGCAGTTCGAGGAGAAGGAAGCGGACGATCGCTTCATCCGGGTNAGTCNATCTCTTTCAATTATGCTCCACCGATNCTGACGGTCTATCTAGGATCGCGAGAACANGCANCGTGAGCAGATCAGCGCTCTCGAGGCCAAGGTTGTTCGCTTGCAAGAAGCNCTTGTGAAGTCTCGAAACGGCTCCATCGCCAATGGAAGTGCAACTCACTCTCCTCCTCGCCCCGACTCTAGAGCTAGCGTNAGCACCGTCAATGGGCGAACAGATCGTCGNCTCTCCTCTTATTCTCCNGCCGCCAACNGCGGCACCTCGTCTTCCATTCATGCNCCTTCNAGTAGTTCTCCTTCTATCAACGGCTCCAAGTACGCTGGTCATGGCGCTGGCGTAGCTGGCAGTATCCATGCACCGAAGAGCCGCTATCCAAGCCTCGGNCCGGCTTCAGCGCCCAANTATCCTCTCGCTGTGAAGAAGTCGGCATACCCCACCTACTCNAGGACCAATGCCGCNAGCCCTGCCCCAAGTACGGTCAGCGCCGTNCCNACNCAAGGTGATGATGGNTGGTGGGAGTAGANGCGATTACTTTCTTTGAACCTNAACTANGTTATCTTAGCCGCCATCTAGTNTCCATATNTTTCTTCGTTTCGCTTCTCTGCCTGCTACATTCGGTTTTCTTCCTATGCGCTGCACATCTTTCGNATTCTCTCATTCNGCGTCATCTCTTCATNGTTATNCNCCCTNCTTCGACTCGNTCAATTGANATCTATCTCACTGTGTTTTACCGGANTATCATATGGTAATGTTGCTACGATAGTATACCCTCTCTATCTCAGGCTCTACTTGTTGACACCATCAATATATTGTGTTGGAAGCTTCTCAGATGAGNTTGTGGNNACCNAAAGCAAGGAGAGAATCCAGCNGTGAGNNGTCTCGNTGACACTNGNCATGGNCGCTCTGAATCAGACNTGTTATCGAACNGATGAACAGCAAANGCTTNTTGTTTGCAATTGTAAGCAGTGAAGCTGAAGAGACTGTGTACAAGATGACAATAAGGCTACTTTCAATGTTGGGTGAGAGCAGAGGAAAAGACANCAATATGTACTTGGGNCAAAAGGACGGAAACTGATGCANAGGTGGGTGTGNTCATGGAGTGTCATAAGCGTGCTCGTCATAGAGGGTATAAGCAGATAGTTGATAAGGATAGTTAGAACTCAAGCGATTCGCGAATATGAGAGAGAAAGCCGACATAGACACATAGGGCGCACGATGAAAACAGCAATGACAGAAGACAAAAATCCCAAGATGAAACAAGACCAAAAAAATGCAAGAACGAAAACGCGAATCACTCTACAACTGCTCTTTCTTTTCCGTCGGCGGGCTGGGTGTATGCGTATTCTTACCCGGCGGCGTCCTCGACATCCCCCTCACATCCTTCCTCCCACCGGACATCGGCGGCGAGATCGTACTCCGGCGCCTATCGTCGACCTGCATCCTATCGTCCACGTTGTGGGGGCTCTGCGGAGGAGACAAGGTAGCGATCGATGGCAAGGCCATCGCACCGTCGCCACGATCACCACGACTAGGCCCTGGTCCACCCATGGACGAATGCCCCTGCACCAACGGGGCGAGGGTGAGGAGGAAGCACCACGCTGCCGAGAGGCTGGGGGGCTACCACCGCCTCGCTCGCGATCAGCGTACATGTCGTTGGACGGGGACGTTC
>JANDKE010000288.1:0-29171 GCA_027627275.1 Coprinellus aureogranulatus
GGTCCCCCACAAGCTCGGTGTTTAGCATGCCGAACACTCTGGCCGAGACGCGCAGCTACACGAGCACTACACATCTACGACCCATTGAGTCGCGAGCTTCTTCTGGTGGAGGTACACTAGCGAACTTTACTCCCTCACCCCCAATGCAGAAAGATAGAGAGCGTAGGAGGCTGAGGAAGAAGAGCCGGCCCAGTCCTGGGAATACATACGAGATGGGGACTGTCGCTGGGAGGTCGCGCCCAAGGAAAAGTGGTGAGAGTATCGGGGCATACCCGTACTCGTTCAGCGATGGCGAGTTGGAGGATATACGTGAGAGGGAGAGAGAGAAGGACGTAGAGGATGGGATTGATGAGAGGATTGTTCCGAGGAAGGGAGAGAAGAGGACTCCGAGTCCGCCACCGCATCCACATGCTTCAGGGATGCTGTGCGTTCCCGCTGTGGGTATACGTGCGAGTGTGAGTGACGATGGGCATAGTCCGTCGCGGGGACAGAGGGAGGAAGGGACGAGTGCGGGAGGGAGTGTGCCTCCTACACCGAAGGGTGCGGGAGCGTTGTTGAGTAGGAGTAGGGAGTCTGACGAAGTAGGTTGGGTGGAAGGAAGAAGAGAGGCGCGAATGGGGCGCCGAGTGAAGGTGGTAAGCCTGCTCTTTAAAGCGCATGTCTTCNTTTTACTGATTGTGTCCGTCAGAAAATCAAATAACGCCTCGACCCCAATCTTCCATGTCTTCTCTTCAGCTACCCACGAACACACCACCCGGCCCAGCGTCCAAGAACCCAAGNCCAAATGCCCCCAGCTCTTCGTCGTGGTTCTTTCGCAGCTCCAGCAACACNTCTAGAGTCACTGCATCAAGCTCTCGCAANGNTGGCCGCAAATCTTTGGGCTCCGAGGTCCCCGGTCNTTCNGCNAACGGAGGACGAGTGGGTGGAGATGCAAGAGCTAGCATGAGCGNNACGGATCTCGCNGTTCACGATGAAAGCGAAGATGAGTACGAAAGCGAGCACGGCGCNGAGGGAGGAGAAAGGGGAGAGTGGGAGTACAGTTATCAGCAAGAGTGGGANGTNATGGATGATAGGACGCCTGTTGCGACGCCCTCGAAGCTNGTCAAGAGGAAGAGCTTAGGNTTNGTGCAACTCCGTNGGAGTATGATTGCCGGTGGGGAGAAGCATAAGCTCANGGTGAAGGANCGGGAGCGGGATGNGAAGGANGGAGAGGCAGGGGTTGAGAAGAAGAAAAAGAGNGCTTCNGAGGTGTTCNTGCGCCCNCCGACTTTGAANGANGATAAAGCCAATCCGTTCGTCGTNCCATTNGCCACNACCGAGTCNANCTCNTCCTACGCCTCNTCNTCACCCCATCTACACCCTTNGCATAGCGATCACTCCGCNAANAAAGACGAACCGCCAGCTAGCGNCNCNTCACCNTCGCCGTCGGGAATTCGAAGCATCATGGGNAACGTTCGTAGNCTNTCTATTGTGAGCGCCCAAGCTGCTGCNGCNGTNGTGACCACTCGACATCGACATAANCGGACTCAGTCNAGCTCGGCAGTCCCAGGAGGGTCGACGTCGCCCGATACTGTCGCAAGAGCGAGCTTGAATTTCGCTAGGGACAAAGAAGCGACTCCGATCCGAGCAGGAGGCGTCTTGGGCCTGAAAAAGAGGGAGAGTGGGCGGGAGAGTGGGAAGGAAGGTGGCGGTGGTGGTAGTAGACCTTTGACGCCTTCGACGAGCGTCCCAGCGTTGCAGCAGATGTACTACAGCGCTAGTGGGTCTTCTGTGGGTAGCCGACAGGGGCACGGGAGGAAGAGGAGTGGGACTTTGACTGACGCGGCGTTGAAGAATTGGGTGGATAAGAGGAGTGAAGAGGAGAAGGAGAATCGGCCTGTTGTGACGGACTCGGAGGCTAGTGGGACGGATCGGGAAAAGGGGAGTGAGAAGGAAAAAGAGGCGTTGGAGGTGCCTGTACCGTCCCAGTCACTTCTTCCACCTATAGAGCTGCAGCCGCCTTCGCCAAGGAAGAGTGGTGACCATGCGAGGGAGGCGGTCCAGCCTCTTTCGCTAAGCAGCCTTACGGTGGATGTTAGTCACGGCTCTCCCTCGACACCCGCTCGACCGTCGTCGTCTCCTCGCACTCCACGTAAACCACGCGATCATAATTCACCGCAGAGCGCTTCGGTTGGCCGTGCATCGCCTCTCCAACCTCCACCCCCTTCGGCTTTCCGCGAGTCAAGTCTCACATCGAGCAGCAATTCCAATGCCAGTACGCTGAAGGAAGCCAAGTCGAAGGATCCTCTGGTCAGCGTGGCCGCATCGAACGCCATGATGAGGAGGAATTCTCTCGGTGATTTGAAGATTCCTGCGAGGATCAGTCAAGCGCAGGTTAGTCTGAGAAGGGATTTGGGAATGGTTAGGGAGTTTGCGGGGGCCGTCGAAAGTACGTACCATGTCTCAGTTCCTTCTTCCTATTTCTCACATGATGCTGATCCTATTCAAAGGTCTGAAAGGCTTGCAAGACACGTATCACGCCTTGAGTGGAGAGCTTCATGGTCTGCTCGAACGACATGCTCAAGTGTCAGCCACGGCTCAAGCTCAAGCGCAATCCCAACCTCCTTCCGCCACCATTCCCCCATCCGACGAATCCCAAACTCGCGCACCATCCTCGTCAGGGTTCTTCACCCTCGCCAACCTCTCTCGCACCCATTTCAAGCTCAAGGGACGAAAGAGGAGTAGTACCAATCCAGAGGACGCTCGTGGATCTATGTCGGGGAGGAATACCCCTTACCATGAAGAGTCTGGAAATCCATCGTCTGCTCACCTTCCACTATCCCTGGAATGGCCACATCGAGTCTGGCGTCCTCGCAAGCAGCGTACAAAGACCTGGCGACAGCGCTCTATTCCATCAACTCCAAGTACCGAATTTCTTGGGAGTGCGCGGATCTGTTGATCGAGCTTGGAAGCGGGACTACGAACGCCGATGCGACCCCGAAGACGAACGCGAACGTGCCCAACGCCAGCGCCAGTACGGTAGCTCTTCCCTCTGCACAACCCATTATCCCCCAACGAACTGCGAGTGGAAGAGAGCGAGCTGTAACATTGGCTGGAGACGATAGAGACGCGTCGAGGGCTTCAACTCCTGTGTCCATGTCGAGGGCCAGTTCCCGTGTTGGGTCCTACGGCTTCTCTGGCCATGCTCCATCCGTTACATCTCCGTTACATGGTGTTACTGCGTCACATTCCACCCCGGCCGTTCCTGTTTCCGTCAATGGAGCTCCAATGGGTCCTCCACTAGCCAGTCCAGCAAGTTGGAGAGCGTCCACGGGCAGGAATGACCTGAGTCAACGGCAATTGGCTCTACTGAGGGATATGCTCAATTCAGATAGGTCTACACCTGAGCATCCTTTAACTAACGGTGGGCCGAATACCAAGCTCTCGATTGTCGAGGAACCCCGTGCTGTCAGTCCGAACAGAGAATGGAAGTGGGGCGCAGATGCCATGTCGAGCACCATCACTTTGCCCGTTTCGGATGACGAGGAGGGTGGAGAAGCTGGTACGGATCGGACGGGTGACAAGGGCAAGGGGCAGAAGCCGAAGAAGAGGAGGTTGAACATGAGCGGGATCCGGGATATGCTGAGGGCATTGAGGCGGAGTGCGCAGTCCCAGTCTAGTGGGTCGGAGCAATCGAAGCAGCCTGAAGCGACACCAGGGCAACAAGCTTTGGTATCAAGGACAGTAGCAGCCGTGGCGAGCACGACGAGTTTGAGTGCTGGAAGTTCATACGATGGTCATAGTCTCCACAGTGGCAACCAACATCGACCGCAACCGCTTCTTCAGCGAGCTCAGCAGCCTGGACAGCAGAACCAACGCAGACTGATCCAGAAGCGAAGGCCGAAGAGCAGTGCAGGTCCCGAAGAGATTCTCGCCCATCAGCAACACATCCAGCAGCTCCAACAGGCGCAACGCTCACCTGTATCTCCTCCACCCCGATCAGCTACCCCGCCGTCATCGTTCGCAATGCCTGCACCGCCCAAGTCACCCAGAAGGCCTTCGCTTGCATCGATTTTCAGGATCGGGACGAAGAGCAGTCAAAACCAATCGTCGTCCGGCACAGTGACCGATTCGAACGCGTCGTATGCGAATGGGAACAGTAGCAGTAGTTGTCTGGAGGACGAACGTGGATTCGCCGATGCCGAGGAAGACTGGGACCAAATTGACGCAGCGTCCGATCTGGATGGTCTACACGCGCCTACCACGATTCGGGGTGCTGGACTGGTTGGCACCGCTAAACCTCAGGTTCTAGAGAAAAAGATGAAGAAAAGGATGTTGCTCGGTAGTGGTGCGCCCCCAAGTTCTGCGGCACCTAGCGTCCCCGAGTCAGGAAAGCGAGGTCCTTACCTTCAGCAAGATCCTTACGCGTACCGGTCCACATCAGGTCTGGGTAGAAGAATCGTTAGTGCGGGCGCGGCCCCACAGAGCGCCAATGCTAGCTCGACTAGTGTCAACCAAGCTTCCAACGCAAACGCCAGTCAGACTTCACTCGTGGCATCTGGGTCGACGAGGGGTGGTAAAGACGGTCCCGTAGTCGGAGATGGGACAGGCTCGGTTCGTCAAACAAAGCTATCGGATGTGCAGGAGAACGAAGCTGGCGAGGCAGCTACGAGGGCATCCGCTTCACTGTCGAGACAGACTGCTCAGGCCTTCGTCAATCCAAAGGGTGCTAGTGCAAGTCCACACACAAGTCGGTCGGTGTCTGCGAGCAGCAAGCTTACGAGCAACATGACCGGCAGCGTCAGGAGTATGCCACCCCAGCCTTTCTCTCCCAATTCCATCTCGTCTGCGTCTGGCATCACTTCACCGTACACTGGAGTCAACTCGGGTGGTAGCACGGGAGGGTACCCCGATATCAAGGTTATCTTCACCCCAGAGAATATCAAGCCGTTGCTGGAGAATGCGAAGGAGGTTCAGAAGGCGTTGAAGGAGTGTGTGGNGGAGGAGAGTGAGGAGGTTGGTGAAGAGGGAGGAGGCCCGTTTAGGGCGGTGTGTCGACGGGAATAGCTTAGTCAGGCAGCGCTTGACCAGCCGTTGTCGTTCTTTGAGTGGTCTGTATATTTTGGGTTCATCGTTCTCAGTTTTTGTTTGTTTCTTGGTTCGTATCTCTCTTCACTCTTGAACTGTTTATCTCCCCGACGATCGGGTTGGCTGGTTGGAGAAGGACATTCACTTTTACCTATCACATCCCCTATCCCGGTTCGTTCGTTGTCTCGGACTTCCTCACTATCGATCTATAAATAACTACTATATTTTGTTCGTTGTGTCTTGTTTGCTCTGCTATATCGCTTTCGCTGTCTTGTTCCATGGACCCTACTCTCGTCGCGCTGTTTTGCATCTACTCTACTCTTCTGGCAGTCACCCTCCAATTGTCAGCGTTCCGTACTGCTCCTTGTTCCGCTCTGTCACGTAAATTATCGCTCTTACATACAGCTATAGCAATCTCATTCTTGTACCGCCATGGCGGGCTGTGTTTCAGTGACGGCGAAGGTTCGGACCTGCACACCGCACCCGCAGGAGACTCTCGGGAGGTCGCCCGCAGTGGCGTACAGCCTCTCAGCTCCGTATGTGACGTGCACTTGCTCCGTTCCTTCCCCGCCACTTCGGAGCGCTCAAGGCTAATCTATCACATCCACAAGATCGACCGAGGATGCCCGATACAGCAGTGTACCTCATAGCTGGAGCGCCAACAGGGTCCTCGTGTTTCAAGGGAGGTCGGAATGTCAGGTCGTCATCGGTGAACAGGAGCAACATGGCCGCTCGAGGGTCTATTTTATAACAAGACGCATGTCATTCCTTCTCCGTCTTTCCCTCTTTCCTTCGCCTCTTCCTCAGCTAGCCTACTATCAACAATCGAATTGACATGGAGCAAGTCCTCGGGCGGTCGATGGAAATCCCGTTGGAACTGGCGGTTTGTGCAGCAGNNGNNGTCGTTGAGGGAGNNTGTTCCGNCGTTCGTTGGAGACGCNAGGATGGGCAGATTCTGGCGGCGGCTTCTGCACTAGCCTAATCCACTTGGCCTGGCCCAGGCAAGCAAAGTGGCAGACGTGACAGGTGTAGAGTGAGTGCCTTCGGTTTGGTCCTCCTCGTTCACTTTTCGCTCATGTAGGAATGATGCGAGGTCAGCCCGAGAGAGCGCCCTGTCTCAATATTNCNCTCAACAAGTCGATCTGGCCATCCACTGGCTATCCTTACTAGACCCATGCTCCTCTCCAGGCTGGAGGCAGAGTCCAGCGCGATCACAACCAGACTCGCTCGCGAGTCGAGGCTACGCTGCCTTACGGGGATTCGGAATGCTGGGCGCTTAACGGAAGTNATGGAGGAAACTCTTATCCCTCTTNTTATCAGAGAACTATCCCCCAACNGCCTCATATCCTCGGNGCTAGTGGNCAGCTTCGATCAGCACCTCCTTGCGTCCCTCGAGNACACCTCAGCCACAAACCCCACTACACTTTCCGAGTTCACCGGTTTCCATACCTTCCANGCCGTGGCTGGTGCNCTCTTTGGATCTACATTCCCCTCATCATCAGTATTTGAAGACTACTCACTNCTCGTGCNAAATGAAANGCAGCTCGAGGCGCCCTTCTCNNGATGGATGCCTTCGACTCGCAAGCTTTATTCTGCAAGAGAAAGGCTCATGACATCTATCACNGCGTACCTCGNGGAATGGTGGTANGCAGACGGTCTGCATACTATCCCAGGGATCAGTCGAGTCGCGGNACGATTACTTCACGGAGCNAAGGATGAGGAGCTGGACCTGGAGGAGGCTTCCGGTGCCCTGTTGTCCTTCCTAGTGGATGCGCACCTCAATCTTTGGTCGACCACGCAACGCCTTACATCGCNNATCCTNTCGGATCCGTCAACGCATAGGAGCATCGTCGAGGAGGTCCGGACGGACTTCACATACTCCTACTCTCGCCTGCTGGAGTCCGCCGCGAACGAGGCTTTTNGATGTTTCTTNGCTCAAACATCTGAACGAGACCTCACCCAGGATGCTGTCTTTACCATCGACGGTGTGCAGCACACGCTCAAGGGCGGTACCAAGCTCGTTCTCGACTTGTCAGGTCTGCACTTTGATACAGATGTGTACTCAAACCACTGCCGGTTTGAGGCTCGCAGGTTCCTGAACGAGTCGCTGCCCATTCCTCNCCCATTCGGAGAGGGAAAACACATGGTGAGTCAGNGCCTCACNGGTGAANGCGAAGGATTACTGACATGCNTTTNGTAGTGCAAAGGGGCACATCTCGCTAAACTGCAGGTCAAGTCGTTCATCNATCACGTCTTCCGGAAGCTCGACNTACAAATCGCGCATCCCGAAGGCACAANTGTCCTCGAATCNCCAGGGCCCTTTTCACTAGTTGAAACGAAGCCAAGGGGAGTGTGGAAAGGCCATGAGCTACGGATAGCGCTAAGGAGCGCAGCATGAGCCGACTCAAGNAGGAAGTNGGGGGTCAACGAGACGACGGGTACCTNTATACGGACACCCTATAGCAGTTCCCTTCAATAAANCTGTGCCTCAACTCAAAACCTATTTGCTTACTNCCCATGGAAAATGTGCGATTCGTTTGACAATGAGACCATTGACGGGTNCGAGAGCTATCTTGGAGNCCTGCATTCACCCTACGCAGAAAAAGNTGTCCAAACATTTCATTNATAAGCTACTTGGCATACNCGCACCAGGATNGTCGTTCGTCANAGCCTATNGTTGAGTGTAAGTAAGAGAGCCTGANGCCCTCCTCGCNAGATCGATATTTGTATCTGTTTGATTTCCGGGCCCATAGCTTCCCGGAATCTCTTCAGCCTGATTGCAACAACTGCGCAACTTTNCCTCTCAACCAAGACTNTCAAGGATCAAGTCCAANACTCAATGTNTACCGCAGGAACATTGGGAGANACGTATGGCCTAAATTNATACTCACCCTGCGCTGCTGAAATTGAGCCANCCNACGATCCGCCAAGCGACGAAGTTGTGCTTGTATTGCACTGTGNGCGCCCCCAGACCTGNCAACGGAACATTTACCACTCACTCTCTCACATTTNGAATGCCTCGTGGTGGATAATCAACTCTCCTAGTCNCTTCCTTGACGTTGTGGAACACCCCNTTTGCGTTTNGCCACGGAATCTGTCCTATCCATGGANAGATCTGCCGGGGAATCCCNCAGCGAAACGGAGCGNCATGCGGCATTCTCTGTGTTGCCCAACGCTCAAAACCAAACGATAGGGAATCTCGATGTCCAAGCTGCTGGTCGAGATCTCATCAACGCTCAGACTGTGGTGAACATGGTCACCAACATCGCGGTCCAGTATGCACCACGCACGGTTCAGCAGTCTGCAACTCATGAAGCAGGCNTCGGGGAGCTGGGCAACCGACATCAACTTGAAGCAGAATCTTTACCTCGACAGTCGAGTGGNTTCTCTATCGTGGATGTTTGCCAGGCCGTCTCCAGCGTCGTCACTTGCTGGTCAGAAGACGGGGACTCTGATAGCAGCGTTGCCGTGGTAAGCACACTTCTGTGTCATGGAAGCCGAAGGCTCAATGAAACATCAAGAGGTCGCTAGACGCTGCCATGGACCTTCCCCCACCCATCGGACCTACATACGCTGAAGTCTATGTTCGGGGACTACTGCACTCAGGGTATGGGCTGCCATGCTGGGAACCCGCACCCCACGACAGCGATGATGAACGAAGAGGTGTACTGCCAGGGGATGTCGGCACGTACACCGTCGACAGAAGTTTCAGGAAGCTATTCAACCTCTATGATAGCGAAGAAGATATTCGCGCACTAGCCGGCGTATGTAGCTTAGGGACTTACTCCCCGTTACATCGACAAATCACGAACGAATCGATGATTAACCAAGGCGAAACAATCGTCGATGGAGTGTCGCCCGATTCGCCTGCGAGTGTGTCGTCTCCCAACGAGTGAGTGGCACGCATTGATTCCGTGCTGAAGCTGATGTTCCGTTCATCCTTGTCAGAGTGGCGATTGTTCATGAGTTCCACTATCAATCGCACCCTGGGGCTGTCCTCGCAGCAACGTCTCCCGCGGAGTTGGTGTCTTGCAACGAAACCACTTCAATGAGGAACTATATTGTCCAGCATGCGGAAGCGATTTACCGACACGCCAACAGTATACGGCAAATCGGAGACAGGGAATCGCTGTATATCATCTCTGGATCCATTAAGGCTGACACTTGGGCCATCGCATCCTTTCGACACCAAATGCAACCTCCCCACAATGTTCTGCAACTCGTACGCATACCGGCGCCACCGAACGAGGTACAGACAACGACTCAGAGTACCTCTTACCAGTGGACAAAGCAGGGCCACTCCGCGCGTGCTCGTCTCAGTAATCCAGCTGAACTCGGCTTGAAGAATCAAAGTCTCTTCTTGCAAGGTTTCAAGATGGCGCTGGCACCTCGATTTCGGGCTCGCGTCAAAGAGAGCGCCTTGGCCACCGAATTTGAATCGAAGTTCCCGGGCGTGGTAGACGAGGCCGAACCTCCTCCAGATCACAACCTCACTGGGGATCGTGCTGGTGAGAGGGCACTTAGTGGTGCTAGTGCCGAGGGGGAACAATCGGGTGGAGCAAGCTTTGGGAATTGGACTGTCACCCTGGATGCAGTAGGCTCAGACTACTCTGCGAACGTGCCAAGGGAACCGAACCCATCGCAAGGTATGGTTTCATGTTGGCGAGTGGCACGTATTTTTTCTAACAGTAACTTCTAGCTGGTTTCGAGGAAGACGCCCTTTACACACCGTTTCCCCGCATTCCCGAAACGGTGAGTATTTCCCCGGTTCGGGCTCGTTACGGACCTTTAAGCACTTGCTTCAGGGCTACCATCCAAGCGACTATATCAACGCACGAGTTCTTCAGATCGTCAGGCGCTTCCCATTCCCTAGAGTAGATCAACACCGCTGACACCCGTTCTAGACCTCTGCAGACGTGGCCATCTGCCACGACGACAACTGGCGCTTCCTGTTCCGGAACTGTCGTTCAGCTTCCACTCAAGGTGACATCTCTCGTCGTTCCCATCCCCTTGAAACCCGACTAATGTCCGTTGTCTGTCTAGCTTCCCCAATTGCTGTCAAGTCCGACAGTAGGGCCATATATATGCAGAATGGTACAGCTTTCCTCACCGAACCTCCATTTCTGTGGGCTGACACCTAAATCAGGCGTCGCGTATGTACTTCCGCCCGATGGAGCCGACGACATTCATGAACCGAAAACTGCGTCAAAAGCAGAAGAGAAGTCTGAAGCGCCTAATCAAGGGGTCTTAGTGCGAGAATCCTTGGAGACTATATCTGTCCAACAGGGCTCCAACATGCAAGGCCAGCCAATGGCAGTCGCTAGCATAGGTAAGCAAATGCTTCAGGCGTGATCGGGTGAATCGAAGTTGACGACTTTGGGATGGCTAGGCATCGACCCAAGTGTCAATCCCGAGAAAACTATCGACCGGCAGGACAACGACCGGGAGCTCCGAGGCGAAGAGATCTCAAACGGTGAGTTTTTGTGTATCGGTCTTGGAAATGGCTCATATAACAGTTGCTCAAGAGCCCAAGTTTACCCGATATCCCTTTGACAAAGACCGTACGGCACACCGACGTCGCCCTCCCCAGCCCTTCCCACGTCACTCCGTCTGCCTGCCCGGAACTCGGAAAACCCTTCTCCAGAAGCTCACTTCGTGGGCAACGGAACCTCACCCTGAGTCAATGGAATCCGCGTCATTTTCACCGTCTACAGAATCCACATCCGAAACTGAAGCTATTCCTATTGGCAAGCACCTTGTTTGGCTCTGCGGCCCATTTGGGTCCGGGAAGTCGACGATAGCACAAACGGTAGCGGATACGCTTCAAGAAAAAGGGTTGCTCGCTGCAAGCTACTTCTTTCCAGATTCAACCTCACCCATACAATTCGATGCTGAGGAGTTTGCCGGCTCGCTCGCCTGCCAAATGGCTGAGTTAATCCCCGAAATGCGAGCTGCCATCGACGAGCATTCGCGCTTTACCTTACCAGATAGTCCTCTGGCGCATCACGCGGGATTAGGCGCCCTGGACTATCTCATGGAGAGCTTAGTCTACGCCCCCTTCTCCTCTGCAGTGAAAGGAGGAGCTTATACGTTCGTGGTTGATTGGTCTGGTTCCCACCCCGCCTCCGACGATCTCAGAATCCTCCTCGAGAGCTTTCTTGATTCTTCCTCCCGCCATCCACACGCGCTCCTTCGGTTCATTTTCTCCTCCAGGACCAGGCCTGGGGCTCTACCGAAGTCCCTGTTTAGGTGTATACACTTCGAAAATCTCGTGGCTTGCCGACTCGAGCGGTCTCAACGTGAAGATTTAGAGGCCGTAGTTCGCTTGACTTTTGAACGTGCTTTCAAGTGGCAGACCCTCCTGACTATTAACAAAGACGAATGGCCGTTCTCAGAGCAGGCTGTTCACCTCGTGGATCTGGCTGAAGGCTCTCATGAGCATATGTTGGTCCTGCTTGATTGGATTTTGGAAGCTGGCGACTTGGCGATGACAAGGTTTCGCTTCAGGAGTCTACTGGAAGATGGATGGACCGCTCTAGGCAAAGATGACCCTGAAAAAGTCCTTGACCACGACTACATGAATATAGTGAAAGTGGCGAAGGAAGAGGTAACGATGCAAGGATGGGATGGCCCTGTAATTGAACCCAGGCTCGTCGACATAATTCTCGTAGCAATTGCGTTTGCCGAAGTACCTGCTACAGTCAGTGCATTAGCAGAGCGTGCAGGAACTACCAAAGCGGCAGTGGGGAGAGTTCTGGAGATCGTGCAGGAAGTAATCAGCACCCCGCTGACGCCGCGTGGAGGGGTGGACGATAACGGCGGCTCCCTTTTCCCAGAGGCAATCCGAGATTTTATCAAATACGATCGCAAAATTTCCTTCTTCCACAGCACATTCCGGGACTTCATCAAAGACTCAAAGCGATCTGGTTGCGTTATCGATTCGGAATCGCAACCCATAGCGACTCGCGGTACTGCCAGTGCTAGCTCAGGCAGACGGGGTTCAATCAGCAGCGTAGACCGTAGACCGGACACATATTCCCGCCGGTTTGACAGATAGGTGCTGCGATGAATGCTTTCCAAATCCCCTCTACATAGTGGCCTAGCCATCATGGTATCGTCCCTTTTGACTGCGAGAGCTCTGTTACCGAGATATCATCCTTTGCTCGAAGATGAACGGGAATAGAATCAAAGAGTAGCTTATTGAAAGCCCACGCTTGCTATCACGTTCTGGAGCTCTCCTGTCTTTGCTCTTAGCCTCACGTATCTAGAGTTCATTCGACGATACAGTCATCATATGTTGATTCAATACTCTCGGGGGATAGTAGAAACTCCCACCCGTATGTTCAGCGTGCCCCCACCGGCGGCTCATCAACGAGGTACCTAGCCATAACTTTACTCAACTGGCCTCTCTTCCTATCCTCCTCCGCCAAGACCTTCATCGCCTTCACCTGCTGCCCACTCAACCCATCCCCGTACACTCCAACCAACTCGTGGAACACATCAAGCTTTCCCTCCTTCACAGTCAAAGTCTCCCAATCGACCACATCAGCATCTCCGAACGCTTTCTGCGCGACGCTGTCGGAGAAAGGCCTTCCAGCCTCACCAGCTACTTCTCGGATGAAGACAACGTCCGGGGTCACGCTTTCTTCGCAGTGTGGTTCAGGCTGGTCGTCGTCGAGAGCCGCGTTGGAACGGCTCGTGAGCCTGGTGCCCACCAGGCGGTTGGCACAAACTTGAGGACGATCGCGACAGAAATCCCAGTATGCACCTCCTACGTTCTTCCCTCCTCCACGGTTTAGGCATCCGTTCCTATGCAGAGTAGGCCCTGCTTGGGTGTCGCCGCAGTTAGCGCCTGCAATTCCCCAGCCGGCATCACCGTCAGGCAGATCCTCGATGCCGTACATTGACGCGCTATTATACAGCGTCTATAGCATTGTCAATGGCCAGCTTGACTTCGTAGTGTAGATATGATCACGGTGAAGAGCACTCACCCATACCGGAGGGTATCCGCGAACGTCGGTGCAGCACCGATTGGGGTACATCCAAGTACACGATTTCGCACGACGAGCAGGGTCGCAGTCCGCATCGCCATCGTAGAAGGTCGCAACAGCACCCTGGCAGTCGCAGGATTGAGCTATGACTTGCCAGCCATCGCAGTGCAAACCGCGATGGCGACGAGGCGAGCGAAGAGAGAAGTGCGAGGCATTGGGTGGGAGTGGTGCGCGAAATTGCTGCGGAGGGGTAGGTCGAGGTGGATTGGACGTGCATCCCTAGTAGTGGACTGGGCGTTTATAAGTGTTCGCTCCTCGACTTTTATCTCACCCGCTCCTTGAGAAAAGAACGCGAGCACCATATGGAAAAGCCGTTTTGAGTTGAAGGTCGAGGAAACTCAAGCAAAAGTCGGGGAAATCGTCTTGGTGCTCTCCAGCCAACTTACTCACTGGTGGGGACGCGAGCTCCGGGGTGCAGAAAGCGACATGCTGAACGACTGACGATCTTAACCATGGAAATCGAGATGATGAGAGCATTCCGGACTGGGGTGAGTACCCGCTTCACCTCTTTGAACGACTCCCAACGCCGCGTCGGCACACCTGAACGAGTTTCCCTCGCGACCCCACGCTCATCCACGCTCGCCTGAACACGTGGACGTGACGGTGTAAAGAAGGCGTTTAGTCTTTATGACCTCGATCTAGAATACATAGATGGGAGCAGTAAAATACGACGACTCAATGACATACTTATTACATCAGGATTCTTCACTTCTTCAGGTACTGACGGCTACACTGCTTCTTATGCATCGTCTTCCAATGTTGCTTCGGGTAAACCGAGGTCAGCTGGAATATAAGGAGAAGCCTCTCAAATTGCTTACCATCTGATGCTCAGGCGAACAATACAAAACCTGCCTACACCCTCCACACGTCTTCAACGCCTCCCCACCCGGCTTCCCACACGCCGCACACAGCGCCCGCTTCCTACTATCCTTCACCGTACTCTGCGCCTCCTCCCACTGGCCCCAACTCTCCGGGTCCTTCGTCACCGTCGTCTCCACGCCCTTCTTATTCTTGCCCTTGTAGAACATGCTATTGCCCGGCTTGTAGTCTGGGGCGAACGGCGTGACGAACTTCTTTGACCCGCTAGGCACCGAGTTCGCTGAGGAGAGAGCGGAGGAGACGCGTTCGCGAGCGGCGGTGATGTCGAAGGCCGTCGGATCGAATGTGGAGGGAGGGATGGAGGGTCGTGTGCCGGTGAATGTGTAGTTGGGAGCTTGGAGGATTTCGCGTTTCTTCTTCAGCCTGGAAGTGGTTTAGTGGCGAACGAGAGAAATGTGGGAGGAATAAACCTTTCGGCGGCGCTGCCTTTGAAATAGTCCTTCATAAAGTCTTTGTAGTTGTGACTGCCTTTCATATTTTCTGATAAACCTGGTCAGAGAACGACTCGTATTAAAGAGGGATTGCGGCGCACCTCCAGGGCATGCGCCATTCCCGTCCAAGATCTCGATAGAGCCATGTGAGTCGGTCAAAGGGAGGATCCTCTCTACCTTTAGATCGCTTATCACCCGAGTGGTTCACATCGACAAGATAAAGCACTCACTGTGATAAGATGGTACCACTTGTCGCCAAAGTCGTACAGGTACCCAATCTTATCACCCTCCTTTGAGAACAAGTGCGCGAGAGAGTACTTCCCATCGGGCAAGTAGTCGTACCCGACCTACATTCAATGATGGTCAGAACGGCGTCCGTCACACGGTATCGAGACGTACTTGAGCGATGTGCATCTTGTCTATGGCATCCGATTTCTAGGATGGAGGCAATGGTCAAGATTCGCATTGCTTTCTAGTGAGGAGACGCGCACCTCCGGTCCGAAAAGCGAACCGTCTCTAAAGTCCGTGAAGGTATAGCAGTGCATATTCCGGACCCTGAGGAGGGTGTCGATCTCTGCTCGAAGCGCTGGTGTAACAATCAACGTACCAACCCATGATTGGCGCAATGGCTTTGTCTTGGAACGAGCTCAACTTGGTACCCGCGGAGACACGGAACCGCCTCCAGATTAAAGGTTCTCCCTTCTTGTCGGTTACTTGTCTTCAGAAAGACCGGTGATTTCAGTCACGATGCAGAGAGCGAACATAGAATACTAACCTCAATGCAATCTTCAACACGACGTCTTGCTTGTCCAACCCGCCAAGGTCCAGCTGTTCGAGCTGCTTCTTTTTCTTGTTCATCAAAGCACCGACAAATTGGCGCTCAGGCGTAACTGCGGTGCGCGAGAAGTAAAACGATTGGGAGTACATCTACAGCATCCCCGTAAGTTCAATCCTGGGGCAAGGGGATTTCTTGGCTTACCGTCCGCATCATAGCCAGGACGCCATCGACTGCGGGGATGGAATGAGCGCGGAGTGAATATGGCAACAATATTAGGGGGGAAAGTTGGGATGCAGTTCCGGGCTTGCAGTATCCCCTTGATCCGGGGAACACCCATTGGCAAGGCGGCGACACGAGTACCGCAGAGATATACGGCTGATAGGGAAGAGATCCGTCTCGTTTACGAGGGATGCGCGTTCTCGTGACAACGAGACCTCTGGTAACAGAGGAAAGTCCCTGAGAACGCGTATTGTCTGCTCGAAGGTCGCACAGGTAGCGTCAAGAAACATAGATGAAGCAAAGTCCAAGGCGCTTTCTTGGTCAAAGCTCACCACTGCCACATACAGTAGATCGGCGTCACGGCGGGAAGCCCGCGAGACACAGGATTAATCGTCTGCATGAACAGATACGACGAGGGGAATATGGCCCTTGTGCATGGTGCATTCTCGCCGCCCCGCCATAGGAGCCGTTGAACGGTGAAGGTGGTTACAGCGTGCACCCTCGGACTACCGTTGAAGCCACACAATTTCGTTTCTGGTACCTCGGAGGGTGTCGCAACAAAGGTGTCACGTCGCCATTGACGACACAGCAGCAACCGAAAGAACTTAAATGTTGGGAGGATTCCCCTCGGCCTGGGTCCGGGACCGTAGTCGGTTGTACAGTGTTGGAACAGAGTCGAAAAAACCGATTGAAAATGGAATCGAAAGAAATTTACTCACATGCGGGTGTGTTGTCATCTTCCACAGGCCAATGTTCGGGGTCGACCGTGCTGGGGTGCTCGTCGTACTGGAGGAGAGAAGTCAGCATACACTGTTCCTTTGATCGCGTCCCGTTCCAATCCGTTTTCGGTTGAGGGTTCCTGGTGCCGCCTTTATGGGCTACCACATCTCAGAAAGCGTCGTGACACGGCATGGAAAACTCCACTCGCATTTGCGATGACTCTACGGTCTGGTGAACCACTGAAGGCATGCTGGCATAAAATCCCCTTTGTTATGATTGCCCAACTTTACATCCCCCTGCGTCGGTGTAGCCAGGGTGGACGATACCACAAGTAACTCCAGCCTTTCAAATACCATCTTGAAGGCATTGCCGGTGCACGTCCGACGCGTGGTGGTGTACGAAGCATAATTAGGCCACCGAGTGCCCTCATCTCAAACGGACGGGTACGAGGTACAGATGGAAAGGAAACGACGCACCGGGTAGAGTCCCCAAGCATGAATCTCGCCAAACACACCAGGCTTCGGCCTATGTTCGTCCGGATCTACAACCAAACACCAGCCCCAAACCACCCACAGCCACTCCAAGTCAGCCCAAACCTCAACCCAAACACCCTCCAAAACCCACGCACCTTCAAAGAAAATAGGCGGCAAAAACAACCCACTATCCTCACTCGCAAGCTTCACATACTTCGGGCGTCCTCCATACGGCATACGCATGTTTCTTGGGTCAGGTTTCGCGCCCATAGCGGACATCATACCCATAATGTCGCTCAGGTTGCCTCTTCCCGATATCGTCGTCATGGTAGAGTGGTAGAGCGTAAATGAAGGTAAATGAGCAGAAAACACGCGAATTGTTTCATTATGATCGGGATTTAAATTGCCGCGTTTGATTTCTCACGATGTCGGCATGCCGAGCGGCAATGCCCTTGCGCCAACCCAAGTTTTCGATATCGCACCCCCTTTCGCTCATCTCAAGGCAAAATGGGTCAAGGAGAGATAGACACTTGGTGACAGAAAGATAGACCGAAAGACAGTGGATCACTTTGCATTGGAGATATTCACAGCGAGATCGACAAAAGAAACAGTGGATATACGATGGGACGATGAGCAACATACGAGAGCGTTTTACAGTCAAAGAGATCGAATAGATCGGGACTCAGTCGAGAAACACGAAACCAACACCAAAGGCCTAATCGTCGCGCCAACTAGTCGTCGCCGATCTTGGGCGCCAAGTAATATCGAATATGTCCCTGGTCGAACTCGTACGCGACGAGCAAAGGGACGTCGTTGCTCATCATGAGCTGGACCTTGTTGGCAAGGCTCGCGGACTTGCTAAAGTTGACGAGGTACTTCAAGGAGAAGGTGAGAGAGACGTGTTGGTTCATCTCGATGAGGACACCGGAGATGTCGTCGTCGTCGTCGCTCTTCTTCGACTTGGAGGTTTTGGCTTTCTTGGAGGGTTTCGAGGATGAAGAGGCCTGAGAAAGGATAGATAGGTCAGCGTTAAGAATTAGAGGAAGGATAGAAAGGATATGGGTAGCGCAGGGACAACAGGTAGAGATAGAAACGCACCTTCTTCTTCCTCTTCTTCCCACTCTCCTCGTCATCATCATCGTCCTCCTCGTCCTGCTCCTCCTCCCCATCCTCGTCCGCATCGCCCATCTCCTCATCTTCATCCCCATCCTCCTTCTTAACCTTCTCCTTCTTACTCTTCTTCGACTTCTTCTTACTACTTCCCTCCTCCTCATCGTCCTCATCGTCATTATCATCCTCCTCCTTCACCTCAGCATCATCATCGTCCTTGCTACTCGCCACAATCTTGCCACCGGTGATCGAACCCTCCGTTTGCCNTCAGGAGGATGGAGCCATTGGCGGCTTCACCTTCTGACGCAAACCGCACGCCTTCTTTGGACACCTCGATGCGCACGGACTCGCCGAGGAGGGAGAGGTCGCGGACGATACGGGTGAACTCGTTTGAAGGGAGCGTTACGCGAGCATCGTATTCAGTTTCGGGGATACCGAGTTGGTCAGAGTCGATATCCATGAGCTTCATCTCATATTCGGCGATACGGTCAGAGTCTGCGCGATACGTAAAAGATTAGCAAGGGAAACCATCGCAGGAAACGGAGATGCAGGCGAAAGGAAGCTGCGATGCAAGCCAGTCCACCTGCCACCATTGTGCGTAGAGGTTAGCTGAACTGTGGCATACTAAACGCGATTCGACGCGTCCCGCCATGCCACGGTGGCCCGCACGCGACTGCCACATCGCACTCGAAAGCAAAGTCAACGCGACTCACTCTTCGCCTCATACACCAAGTTCAGCAAATCCGCCTCATCCGCCGCCTTCAACGTGCAAATATCATCATCCTTCGCGCACTTCAACACCTTGGTCAACGAGCCAAGGTTCACGCCCAAAGGCATGGGGCGGTCACAGCGGTAGCGCTTGAATCCTGCCGCCTACAAAGGCGTACTTGTACGTCAAAAGGTGTGGGTGGGTGGCAAAGAAAGCGGGAGAGACGGACCTGGATAAGAACAGACACGAGCGCGACGTGTGAGTTGTCCATGGCTTGAAGGTTGATTCCCTCTTCATTGCACTCAAAGTTGGCGTCTGTTACGAGCTCTTTGATAGCTATTGGCGAGCGCATCGTTCACGCCACCCCATCGACCAAACCAACAAGAAATAAAGGAAAACGCGTCCCAGTCAGTCCCGCCTCTTTCCACATACGCTTAGGATTCTGTACGCACCATCGAGCAGCTTCTTCAACAAGCCAGCTTCCTGGAGCTTAGCTTCCAGCATCGTAAAGTCTTATATCTGCGAGCGCGCCGGCGAGGGGGGTGTGGAAGGAGGGCGACGCGTCGATGCGAGTGGATGGATGAGGGGAGAGAGAAAAAGCCACGACGCGTCCCAGCTTTCATGACACGCTTGTCACAAACAGGTCACGTCACGGGCTGTCACGCACGGGAAGGGTTAGGGTTCGAGCTTGGGCGCTTAATAGGCGTGGTTGCGCCAAAAGCGAGAACTATACAAAGGCAGCGTGTCTGGAAAATCTGATTTGTTGAAGAAAAGTACAGCATATATCGTACAAAGTAGCGGAATTTCTTCAGGCACCATTGAAGGCCCCATCCTACTGTTTCGTGTTCTGACTTTCGAAACACCTAGCCAAGGTTCGGCTATAATTCCTATCCTTCGTTCAGAACCTGACCATAATCAAAGGGGTTCAAGAGGTTTATCGTCCTCCTCAGAGTGTATACCTTCTAAGTGCATGGATTGATTGATTCCATAGGTTACTCATGTTCCTGGGCGCTCAAGCCCGCCAAACATTCCCCACCCATTCACACCCGAGCACCATTGAAGGCCTACTTCTTTCCTTTCCCCGTACTTACTTGATCCGGAGCTGAGTGATTACTATGGTTGAAGAGAAACCCAGCACGCCGTCTCTATCGCCCCTAGGATTGACGAAGGTTAGGGTTATTCGGCAAATGCCACCTCCTATCCTCTGGGATGTCAACTCAGAGAATGACCAACGTTTCGATTTCTGAAGCGCACACCATAGGATACCTTTCTCAAAGATGAGATAGGAGAAGAATATGGGACAGATGTTCTTCAACTAACTTGAACGACTATCGAGACCGGCAGTCGATCACGAGTCCGGGCTTGCAGAAGAGAAATGTATTGAGATTCAAGCGCATGGTTATGGTAATTTGAGTATACAGCGGAAGACCGGGAGAACGCTTTGAGCTGGCACATCCGAACGAACGGTAATGGGCGACCCCCGTGCCTTTACCCTGGGCTCAACCGTTTCGTAAATCGAGCAGTCTTCGAGAGCACTCCCAATCTGACTCGCCTCCGACGAGCCCAGTATCCTTTAACACCGTACTTATAAGGGTATGTCAATGAGAGGTACTGTCCAAACACTACTCTTCTTCCCCTAGCCGTCGCTTGGCGCCTTCTCCCGGATGCGCATCCTCCCGAAATGCCCCAGATTCCGAGGGATTTTTCACAGGCCGATGCAACTCCACAGCCTCAGACGCACCCTCCGGACCTTCACTCGAGTGTTCCTCCGGGACCCCCATTTCAGCGCCCGGAATGTGATGCGAGCCCTCTTCTATTGACACTTCGTCGCCTTCTGACTCTGATTCCGTAGAAAAGTCCGCCTCCCCAGCTTCACTGTCAGAATGCTCGTCTTCAGAACGGTCCCAGAGTCCTGGATAGACATAGGCGGGTTGACCACCTATCGCGTTGGGCACTAGGTAGGCCGCATCATCATCTGAATGCTCCCATTCAACGGCTATCCGGTCGGGGGCAGCGCTTTCCCCTTCTGCCGTAAATTGGGTAGCAAAGACTGTGTAGAACTTTGTCACATCACTATTCGGGATGACCACCCTATTCGAGAACAGGTCGAAAAGGCATGTCCCGGGGCCCATCGTTTCCCAGTTATCGCGGAGTTCGTGTAGTGGATTGTCAATAACCAGAAAAGCTGACTTCGCACCCTTGCATTCGTCTGAGTGATCACTACAAGCGTGCTTTCCAGTCCACGAGTACGCCGCATAGTATAGCTCTTTGAGGGGATGGTCTCGGAAACCAACACCGCGATTGAGTTGGAAGCTTGCGGGAAGAATGTCGTCAAACCTCGCTTTGAGCAGAGGGTCGAGTCGGACGCCGTCCAAGGAGTAATCGTCCATACTAATGGTCAGGCCGTACACATAACCGGCGGTTGGCAGTACCATTTGTATAGTGTCGCGTATAATGAACGGGTGTTGAGCAGAGATGAAAGCGGGATCGGATGGCGATTCGAACAGCCAGACGGGATTAGATACTCTCGCAAATGCACCACGGTGGTCTGTGATTCTCGAGAGAGGGTAGTCGCATTCCCAGTTATGGAGGGAGAACGTAGCCCTGCTCGCTTCATAGCTGAGGAGGATTCGTTTACCGGGAAGAAGGTGGATTGACTGCAGGCCGTACATGAGGGTTAGCAATTGGATGATGATGAGACACAAATGAGTGTAGACGCACAGTTATTGGCGAAAACATAGATTTACCGGGGCCGCGGGGAATCCATCGTCCTAGAACTGGTTCATCAAGCTTCCCTCGGCCGTTTGCGTCACGCCAATCGAATACGAAGGCCACCGAATTGAATAAGTTGTACGCCAGTGCTGTGCCGTAAAGACACCCACGCGGTTGCCTCAGTTTATCAGGCAAGGAGATTTTGAAAGACGACAGACACTCCCCCAGGCGTAGCTCCGGTCCGCGAGTTGCGTCCCGCACGTGAATCTCCCAGACATCGACACATTGCGGTTCGTTGCGCCGTGCTTGAGGTGCAAGGACCGCAATCCTGAACTGTGTCAGAAAATGGACCCCAGTAGAAGCCCCAAGTGCTTCGTGTGACGCCCAATCCACACTAAGCGTCACTGAGCTTTCCACTGGATCTCCAAACTCTGTTGACATGCTTTCAGGGATGGGAGTGGCAGGGATCAGAAGACGTGGTACTAGTTGCCCAGTGTGAGTCCAATCCTCAGAGAGATCGAAGTACCAGATAGAGCCGTCGGTCTGTCCTACGAGGGCCCACCGACCGCCGGGCGCCATGGCTAGTGTCTCAGATAGAAAGAATGGAATGTCCAGCGACGCCGTTTCGACATCACGCCCGACAACCTGGACGACGCTATCCGGGAGCCATGGAGCATCCCACTTGCGCAGAGAGTGTTCAATGTCGTGAGCAGAGCACTGGGAGAGGGGTTTAGGGAGGAAGAAGGGCTCCGGGATTGTTTGGCCGAGAGAGCGGTGGAAGATGTGGTGCCAGAGTTGGAGAGATTGGCTGGATCTGTGTAGGGCATGACATGTCTGCAGGGCAATGAGAACGAAGAAAACTGCCTGGTAGAAACGAGACCACGCACCACTCGAATACTAAGAATGTCATCCAGGGCAAGCTCCGAGAGAATCAATGTCAGCAGTTCGTGAGGTAGACCAAGTAGAGTTGCGATGCTGGCCATGCTGAGTTACAGGTCGTAGAGGACGAGAGGTGAAGAGATCCAGCGAATACGAGACACGCCCTTTTGTGTTCCCATGCACACAATACAATACCAACCAACAGACTCTAGCTAAACCCCACCATATGCGTATCCCTAGGCGAAACCCGATAGCAAACCCACCCGACGCTGATTTTTGGTGGTGGATGGGTCCTGAAGCGTAAACTTCCGCCGGAGCGGTTCGCGATACCGACGTTGAGACGCCAGGTATCGCACTTTGACGCACTCCCGCTGTTTGGGGCGCCCCAAGCGTCCCGGGGGTAGGGCTGATGGTGGTTGACGAAAGAGAGCGCTATCAGTTTGCTTTGACATTATTTGTCACCGAGCGCGCCACGTGGGCAAACAGGTCTTCACCCTGTTTCGAGAACCAACCGTATTGCAGACACGATGAAGTCAAGTAACAGTTGAATAGGCTACATTGTTAACTCGAAAGTCATCTGAGCCATCCCCACCCAAGGAAGCACCTCTGAGGATATCTCAGCGACACACAGTCCCACTCATCTTCCCGGCAGCGTGTAACCGCTGAGCCTACCTCGTTACTGTCAGGCCAATAGCCCAAGCCTTTCTCCTCGCCAACCTTGTACGCCAGGGTCTGGCCGTAGAGACGAGTAAGCTAGAGCCATCTCAAACGAAATGTGTTCCTCCATACATGAATACACGTCGGTTGTTTCGTCCTGGACTTGTACGCGAACGGGCTCACTCGTCACGTAGCGACACGCGCGAACCGCAATTCGGAATTGAGTCAGGAAAGAATTGAGTAACCCCAGGTCATCTTGCGAGGTATAATCCGCGGCAAGCGTTACTGGGATGCATTTGCACCGTTCACTGTCTGCAGCGTAGTGCTCACAGTGACAAGAGGGTGACGTTGTGGTGACTCACTGGCAAATGCACGGCGGGTATACTGTAAGAACGACTGTGGATACATTGATGTGAAGAAGTACCGCTCGTGAACTAGAGATACCGTCCAGCAACAGCTCCGCTGGTATAGCCTCCAAGATTTTGCCCCGTAGAGAGAATAAGCACGCTATAGAGGACGTTTGAGAGCAGCGCACGACGACAAGACGAAAGACGGTGTCCTAGCTGGTTGCGTTGTCGTGGTCCTATGACAAAAGGGTTGGTGTGGCGGTTGAATGAAGGGACAAGCGCTTCCATCTGTAAGGTCTTCCACCTGGCGATTACAATAGCCCTCGAGTCCAGCAACTTCCGCAGCCGCCGAAGAAGCACCAATGCAAATAGAACGAGCTGGCACACAAAGAAACCAATTCCTTCAAGACGGAGAACAAGGACGAGTGACAGACCACCTGCCACCGCCAGGTGAAGACTACCCAAGGCCCCTCTCAACGTTGCCAAGGTTCCAGACCTCGAGCGCCAAATCGCCAGGCGACAGATGGTTGATGACAAGCAGCGTTGCTACGTTTGCTTTGACATGTTTTGCCACCGAACGCGCCCACGTGGACACTGGAGCCGCGCCGTGGGAACGGAGTTAAGGGCGCTGATCATGATTCAGTGATTCAACCGACCCCACATCGCAACCTCTCCACTGTCTCTTCCACACCACTCACTCCTTCTTGCTTCCGCTCACCCAACATCTCACATACACCACGACGGCTGTCTGAGCACTATTACCCTCCCTTGGTTTAGCTTGGATTTGCTGCCACCGTTGAAGAGAACGAATACCAACGCAGCGTTTGGTTGTAGGAATTAGGATTGGTTTCGGAGGATGATGAACAGTACCATGAACGACGCCATAATGAACTCGCGGGCTGAGCAAAGGCGATTGAAGTTGTTGGAGGCAGAGAGGGAGCAGCTCGCTGAGGAGATGGAGGCGTTGAAGATCACAGAGGTGAGTCGCGTCCTTGTGTGGCACTCGGTCGTCCGAGTCTACGCTCTATTGCGAGTTCGCGAAACTGATGTCTCTGTGGTTTGGATAGGAACAACTCAATATCCTTAAACACCCATTCCGAAATGTCAAATTCGAGTTCTGGGATCTCGACGGGTTGTATTGGACCAAGTCCTCGCTCTACACGCGCCAGGTGCGTGCACTCGACGCCACTCTATTAGTTGTGCCAAGGACTGACACTTTAAATATAGTATACAACTTCTGTCCCAGTGGCATGGCCCACGGATACCACAATTCCACCGACTGGGACCACGAGCACATACCCAAGCTCGTATGCCTCGTCCCTGGCGCCTCCACCGTCACCCGCACCCACTGCGACACCCTTACCTTCACCAACAATGACAATCATTGATTTAACCACCCCGGAGGACTCTCAGGACACCATTCGCCTCTCTTCTTCCAAACCCCGTTCTCGCAAGCCACTCACGAGAGTCTACTCGAGCAACGATATCCAACTCGGTGCCGAGCACGTCGTACCGGTACCGACTCTCGGAACCGTGCAGGCCGCTTCAGCGCGAACTGGCGTCCCTGCCAAGTCCAGAGCCACTTCGGCCTCTAAACAGGGGAAAGAGACTCCTGCGAGCACCAAGTCGCCTGGTCTCCGCCATAAACCGTCTCTGGAGAACTTGGCTTCCCACCCCAGCTCCCCACAGTCCAAGTCTTCTTCGTCTCGGAAGTCGAAGCTCGCTGCTTCTGAGACGTCTACATCCCTTGGACGTTCGCATCAATCGTCTTCACCTCATACGAAGCGAGAGAAGGAAGCGTCGAGCGTCAAAGAACCCGGAAGTCCCATGCGCGATCTGGACTTTAACTCCAACTTCAACTCTTCGTTCGCGGCTTCGGACTTTAGTCCCTCACCATCCTCATGGAGTTTATCGGAGCTATCCTCATCCCTGTCGAGCTCGCACCACTCGAGTCTCTTGGCACCGACTCCGTTGTCGAGCGCCCATAGCACACCGTGCCCTACACCCTCAGCTACCAAAACCACTTTCGGATCGTTCGATTCGTCATCGCTGCCTTCAGCCGCCAATACCACGGCGGACGGGGAAAGTTACTTCGGATACAGCGCGATGGAGATCTTCAAAGCGATAAACGGGGACGGGGATCTAGCATACGGGCAGACCCCGGCTGGGACGCCATGCGCTACTCCATTCGCCTCAAAAACCTCGTTCGCATCAGACTCGATCGGCATCCCCGGGCGGACGGAGATTACTATGAAGAGTGAGAGCGCGTCGGTGGTGGACGAATATATCCAGCGTACCCAGAACGCGCTCTTCGCTTCGTTATCAGCTTGCGCGTCTGCGTCGATAAGGCGTCTGCGGCTGCGACGCCCTCAGCTGGCAAGACCACGTTCAACTTGTCGGACGACATTCTGGGGGTCACTGGTGGAGTGGGGGAGTACCTTCGGTTGAGTGCGTTGGATTTGTATGCGTCGTTGCAGGTGGATGCCGGGGCGAGGAGCGGTGCTGACCCATTTGGGTCGGCGGTTGGTGCTGCGTAGCGCCTTTCCCTTTGAGCCATTAAATAGATCTCTCTTTTACCTTTAAGTTGGTCTCGCTCTTGCCTCTCTATCTCCCGTGCTCGTTTTAAATGCTCTGCTCTCTCTACCCCCCGACTTCTATCCGACCTCCCCACTCCTTTCCCTCCCTCTTCCTCGCCTATCGCTTTTGTTTTGCTACACATAACCTCACTCACTCGTCCGTCCTTTCCCGCTCTCATCTGCTCTCCTGGAATCACTCCTCATCATTCTTATAATCACGACAGCGTTCGCATACGCGTTCTCCCCATCTGTTCCCCAAGCCTCCTCGTCCTCGCCCGTTACACAGAGGGTGTGTCGGATGCGATTAGACCATCCATTACTACTTCTCTATTGTTATGTCAGGGCCGTTTATCGCTATGGTTAATAACGCACTTACCGTCCTTTACTTCACGATTTGTCTACGATTCGTCATGACTCCTCTCGTTTTGCTTTGTCCTGCGTATCTACATACATAGATTTCCTGCGTCTCTCTCTGCCTACCTCCCTCTCTCTTACCATTAAAGCCTGGGCTGTATGTAGCTCTGGGTTGGTCGACGCGTTCCTTTAGTTTACGGCTCCATGTCCTCGCTGTACCTTGCGTTGTAGGTAACCTCATGGTGTACTCATGTTGTACCGAATTCTGCCTGTTCGAATGATGTACAACGTACTATCTAGAGTGCCGAAGAGCTATCTCACCCGTTGACCATTACTGCCTCAAGTGTACGGTAAGCGCCCAACGGGGCTCTGGTAAGTACTAGTAGATAGGGGCTTCGGCACATCCCGCAAAGATTCCCACTACGGTCGGCGCGTCAGCTTCCAGCTTGGCAGACGGGTGTCGTCTCTCTCTATCCCTCCCACCTCTGCGACCGCAATGCTACTTCCTGAGTCTTTGAAATGGACGCACGACACGGAGAAGGTTGAACCACGCGGCTTTGGGGTGGTAGGGTGATACCTAGAAGGCTTGAACGGCGGTCAGAACCAAAGCAACATCTTCACACTCCTTGGTCCCAGCCCCGATCCCGACAACTTCACTCGCTCACAGAAGGACTACTCAAGAGTCTGTTGTGGGGTATTATATGCATTGGACTAGAGGGAATCTAGGAAGCGCTTATCTCCCATGGACCCGACTTCGATGGACCATCACCATAACTTTTTTGTTTCGGGAATACAAAAGGGCGACTGTCTCGTATTCGCTAGATCTCTTCTCCTCTCGTCTTCTTCGATCTTCAACTCAGCATGGCCAGCGTCGTAACCCTACTTTCTCTACCCCACGAACTCTTGACATTGATTCTCGCGGAGCTTGCCTTGGATGACATCCTCAGTGTACGAGTGGTGCGTGAACTCTTCTATGCCAGGCAGTTGTTCTAGTTCTCATCGCTCTGCAGACATGCCACTCCCTACACAAAGCAAGCCAGTCTCTCCAACTCTGGCACCACGTCTTCCACCGTTCCCTCGGCCAAACAATTGCTGAACCCTTCTTTCTCCCTAAACCCCTCCCCCTGTGCTCTCCTCACGACATCGAACGCGCCTTGCGTAGGTGGGATGCTCCGTGGCTTCCGGCTGACGACGTCCAGGTAGTCAGACGTGACGTTGAGACCGCGTCCCTGAAGATCCCTCGCTTTCAACCTGACACGCTGGCTATCGCGCCCGGGGGTCGGTGGGCACTTGTGGGTCAAAGCGACGGCTCTATCTGGTACTTCGATCTCTCTGAGGACTGGACTCACGATGGACTACTAGAGCCACACCTCCTGGTCCCTTCACCGCTACCTCCCGGACGCACACCACCGGTGTTCAGAGGTGCGCGAAACTCAGTGACACTTTCTGTAGACTGGGTATCGCAGGAAGCGCTTGGGCCATCTCTTGGGGTCCACCATTTAACACAGTTCAGGATTGCAGTACTTGCGCCCGAATTAAAGAAGAGAGGGCATCGATGTGTCGGTGTCTGGGATGTCCATGTGCAGGACGCGACAGGTGGACCGGAGCTATGCCTGGGAGAGTGTCTATCGTCTTTTGAAATCCCAATACCCGATAAACCGAGGCAACCGCGTGGATGTCTTTATGGCGCAACACTGGCGTACAACATTTTCGATGCGGCCGCCTTTGTCCTTGACTGGCGAGACGCAAATGGTCGAGGGAAGACCGACGAACCGGTATTGGGACGATGGATTCCTCAGGACCCCAGCAGTGATATCTTGTTTAACTTCATAATTGTGCGTTTGAAAACCCTTCGTCCCATGATGATACATCTGCTAACGGACATTGCCCATATGTTCACAGTCAATCCACCTTCTCCCCGGCAACCGCGTACTCCTGGGCTATGAATCATGCAGCGCTGAGTTCTCCCTCCATAACTGGGAACAAGACTACCCTCTCTTGAGTGTTTACGACTTGCATACTCCGGTCGAATTCAGCCCTGTCTGGCACTTTACATCCCCATCCGAGGCTGTTCACGTCGCCGTTCAATACCCGGTTATCATGCGTGATAACATACAACTGGTCCTACCAACTCGCCATTACATCTACGGTCTGACCGTTCGCATGGATGACTACTCCTTGGAGGGTGTTCGGCTGGATCCGCTACTCAACGCGACCGTTGACAACATTTTCCCTGCGGGTTTCCAGCTCAATCGCGGCGTCGGCATACGAGCCCGTAATCACACTAAGGACCTATACTACGCCACATACTCGTGGACCGGGAAGTACGATTGTAGTGGCAATGCTCCTTCAGTGGACCGCGCGAGTCCAAGGTCGGGGGTTCTGGCTATCGACAGTCCCCTCCGCGAACTGGGCGATAAGTTCGGAACATCGAGTCCCGGGAAATGTCTTTTGGACATGTTCTCGAACAGGGTGGTGGTTCCGAACGGTGATGTGACCCAGTTCTACACGATCTTTGCGACAAAGTTCAGTGCGGAAGGGGAAAGGGCTATGCCAAACCGGATAGAGATTGAACGAGAGTATCCTGATGATGAGACTTACCTAGCGCCCGACGGGACAGGTGGTCGTCGCGTCTTCGTATATCCGGGACCCTGTAATTATCTCGACGACGACGGCTCAGGCTTCGTTTCTGAAGTTGGGGAGTGGGACCTTGATTCCGAATCGGATCTAGAAGACGACGAAGAATCGATAAGAGGCGGCTCACATTACATTTCGGACGCTGAAACGGGAACATGGGAGGAAGACTCGAGTGAAGGTCTGGATGATGCCTCTGAGGTTGTGGAGTTGGATAGGCCAGTGGAAGAACCCTTGGAAAGCTAGGACAATTCGGGAGGATTTGCGTCCGGGAGAAGGCTTCCAACGGCGGCTGGACGAAGAAGAGTAGTGCTCGGATAGCACATCTCGACGACTAGCCTATGGGTATAGCCTGGACGGAGGTGGGTCGGATCGGGGTGGGGTTGAGCCCAGGATAAACGTCGAGTGGTCGAGCATCTCTCTCCGCTCGCATGCGCTAGCGTAAATTCACCGTTAGACCCAAATTGTCATAATCACGTCTTCGAATCTCAGTGCAGTTCTCTTCCGCAAGCTAGGGACTCATGATAGGGCTCGGCAGATGCCGCCTAACTGGGCCCCACCCTAACCTTTGCTAG
>JANDKE010000289.1:0-29165 GCA_027627275.1 Coprinellus aureogranulatus
CGCAAAACTCCAGGAACTTGTCATTCGATGGATAAGGGTTGTGGGGTCGTATCGAGTCACTTGATACTTCGATTTCATTTTGAGTTTGGCTTTGAGGAGGGTTCCATGTTGTTGGGGGTACCCTCTGCGTCTGGCTCTTCTTCTCCCCAGTGTTCTACCGACGCTGGGATGAACGGTGCGAGATGGGAAAGAGGGAGAAAGGAAGAGCGGCTAGTGAATACAAGAAACAGCTTCAACGTCGCGAATCGCGTCTTCCTTGTCTTCCTAGAACTTGGTGTCGTCGCCGAGGAGCTCATCTGCGAATGGCAAACAAACGACGGGTTGAGACCTCGACACGAGGAAGGGAGAGATAGACGCTCACCAATGGCTTCCTCGTGAGCCTCCTGCTCTTCCTTCTCAACTTTCACCCTCTTCTTTGGCCCCCTACTCGGCCGTGCATCGCCTCCACTCCTACCACACTGGTGTTTGTGATCGTGCGTCCTCGTGTCCTGGGTGGCATGGCTTACAGTGGCGAAGAACGTAAGAGGGGAGCAAAGCGAGAACTTGAAGTGACGCGCTTTGGAGACGGCGCGCCGAGGTGCCGCTCGAGTTCTCACGCTTTTGAATAGGGGCTGAATCGGTCAAATGTGAAATTTGCTCTTGCTTCCAACTTGCTTCTCGCCGTCATCGCTATACTTCGCGCTGCTCAGGAAGAGTTCCCCACCATACCGGTGTTCCTGCTACTCTCGCTTGGCTCGTTCTTTATCTGTCTCTCTCAACTGTGTCGAGGACGGACTCGCCCGAACAAGAAGACCTGTGGAACTGAGACCATGGCCCGGGACGCTGTTGGCCAATCGCCGTCCCACAGCTCAAGAAGACAAAGGTCGATCTGTGGGGACCTGGGTCTACATTGCCCCCTGTCAGTCTCTCTCCCCGAGCTTCCTTACTGGCGGACGACGCGGTGCGCCACTCAAAACCATCTTACTGCTCACGACACTCGAAACTGGGCCTGTCGAGTGCTGCTACCTTTACCCCGAGGTACTTTGTCGTAGACTCAGAGCTCTCTCATGGAGTGCCAGGGGGAGACGTTATCGGCATTTCTGTCTTTGAACCCAAGAAGAGATACCCCCACAGGCAAGCTCGTTTCACCTCGGCGCAACTTCAATTCAAGCATGCTGGGATGTTCCTCTGCTTTTTCCTCCCCGAGATCCACAACACGACGTTCTCCCTTGAAGCTCTCCTGCTGTGTCCTGTCTCGACGAGACGCGGAAGGTACGTCGTCCGCAATTTTGCACGCATTCGGTTCCAGACCTGGAAGCCACTCCCGAACATTTCATCGACCAGCCCATCTGCCAACCTCCTTGACATGGAACCGCCCCGCTGCACACGATTGGGGGAGAAAACGTCTCTTCCTTTCCGTCTACTTTAACAATCTGGTTCTTGGATGATGACGAATTTGGTCTTTCAGAGCACGCACTATTGTACCTAGGTGTCCTTGCTCGTGACATTGGAAAGCGCCTCTCTGCACCGTCTTGGAGTACGATGCCTGGATCGAATCCGTTCTTCGATATGTCTGTCGGATTGCCTTATGGGAAACTGCTCTCTGCCCATGAGAGGTCACCCTCAGGCTTTTCTATCATATAGCGGCCCCTTCCTCGCACCTCGCCTTCCGCTTTGACGCTACCGAGTTCACACAGCATTCGCAGTTGCCCTCCAGGGAACACGACTATTTCCTTCAATCTTCGGTTATCCTGTCTTTTCAAAGCGCCCTTGTCGTACGCTTTCTCGAGAATTTGTGGCCCATCCCAAGGGAGTTCTGAGCTTTTTGGAGCGCGGGTCGACGTCCAGGGATACGATCTCTGCCAGGATCCAACTCACAGAAGGTACTACCTGATCGCTCTGCTTCTACACCCTTGGAACGTGGCTTGACTTCCCCGCCCAACTCGATGATTTGCACCCACCTGGGTCGAAACAGGATCACTCCCTCGGCTCTCCTAACAGGATGACTTTGCAAACGCTCTCCGGATTCGCACCTTTATGTTTCTCTAGCCTGCACGGATGTCGCAGTGGCTCAACTTCTGGACCGTCGGAAACAACTTCGCTGCTACCTCCGTGTCGCCCGTGGATTCTTCGTACCCGTAACGCTTCCGTCGAGGCGAGAAAGGTTACTGGGGTAGGGACTAGGACGACCGTGCATGACGCGATTCCGGATCGGGACGAAGGAACGAGTAGGAGGAGATCGTGCCATCCCGAACTTCGGGAAGGCCTTCGCGCCTATGGGCATCTGACTGCCGAAATCACTCTCGTGAACAGGCGGCTAAGCATCGCAAGTGATTCTAGTGCTCGTTGCTGCGTCTCTCTGGAATTCTCACCATGCCATCTACCACGGAGGTTTCCATGGCGTTTTCTCCACGTTAGTTGGGGTTCGGTGCTCACCATGGCTGGTACCGACCATTGGAAGCCATACCCATACACATCGACATCACCTTGGTACTCTCGTTCCTCGCTTCCACCTCCTGCAACACCCGCATACTACGACACCGGTTTGATATCCCTCGCCGAGCCCGTTGGGGAAGTTTTGGCACTCTTCGTCACAGTATCAGACTGTCAGACGGTTGCGCCTCGGACTTTCAACGGTCAGTTGTTACGAGCGGCAAAGTACCGAAGTCCTATACAAGCGCTCGGGTAACCCGGGTTCTCGCAGAATAAGGCCTGTCAGGTCAACTAAATTTGCGGTGAGTCTGGATCCCATTGCTCGCTCCTCTTACGAGTTGCTCAAACTCCATAGCTACGGCGCACTGTAACGCGAAGAAGGGGGACGCCGTACTGTAATCATACAACCTGACCATGGTACGAACTATGCGTAAACTGACAAACTGTGGTAGAAGTCAAGGTACACCAAGCATAAATAGGAATACTCGACGAGGTAATACCGGAACAACTCAATGGGGAGTACGGAAAGAGGGGTTCGAGAAAACGTAAAGCGGAATGAGACGCGTAACTGAACGAATCTGAACGGGGCGCGTTCGACAGAACGTACCAGGAGTAAATGTGAGGCATACAATGGGGGTCGTAACGAAGAACGCGGACGAAAGGTGAGACGATCTGGAAGGGTGGCATGCGCATACAGAAACCGAAGCGATAGAGGCCGAATGGACATAACGAAGCGATCCCGAGGCAAAGGTAGGCATAAACGATCATAACAGAAAGACGACAACATACTGAAGAACTGAGAAATAGAAAGGAGATCATCGTAAAAAGGTCTTCAAAGAATTCGGAAGTGCACGAACAAAGAATCACAGACCCGTGTGGTGTAGGTGTGTATGGACGACATGAGACACGGTCGACGTCGAATCAATAACCCCAGTGCACATAGGGAACCCACTTCAACAGGGAGGTGTCCGAGTTATCAAGGCGAAGCCTCATCTTCTGAACGGCGCTGTGAAGGGCGTACGCGGATTGCGAACCGTCGAATCCACCCACGGTTCCAAGGGGCCTCTGGTCCCACAAGTACTGGTAGAAGTCGTTGGTGATTTGCTCGGCGGTCCCGTCTCCAATGGCCCACATCGTGGCTACAACTCGTCGATACCCCGCAACGAGCATTCCGGCGGCCAAATGCGCGTTTTCATCTGAGACAGTGTCCTCGCCCATGCTCGTCTGACATGCTGAGAGGAAGGCGAGGTCAGCATTTTTCAACTTCTTTTGGATGATGGAGTGAAGATCGAGCGATCCGTTATGCAGATAAAACCGACTTCTGAGAGGTTTTGCCATGTTTACCCGTGGCTTCAGCTTAACTGGCAGACCCATAATGACAACCTTCGTAGGGGGCGATGGTAGCGACGACACTGAGTCCTGGAGTGCGTGGCATGACAAGTGGACACTGCTGTAGTCTTCCATACTCTGAAGACATTCGTCGACGGAGATTGCGATTCCTTCACGTTTCATCACCCTCACACCGTTCCTCCTGGCACTCGCGTAGACTGAATTAACTTCTCTTGCAGCACCTGGAATTGGCTGGCCAGAAATCGCGTCTGGGTGACTTGTGAGGAAGAGCCCGGCCACTGCATTATCGATCGGAGTGGTCTGCGTGACTTGACTGACGAGTGAATTAACCGTGGGGGTGTACGACGATATAGCGTAATCGAGAAGGCTCTCGCACCCCGATTCTTTGTAGATCCCAGCAGCGTGAAGAGGAAGAAACGACAGAGGACCTGTCGGGCACCACCAAATCCGGGGCAATCCCGCTGTCGACGGAGAATGGCTCCTCTGCGGAAATTGTGAGACCTCAGTGGCCACAGCTGATAGAGCCACTTACAGAAAACCCGAGAGCGTCAATAATTGGCTTCACCACCCGCTTCCAAATCCCTTGGAGAATGCGCGCCCCCATCTCTTTCCCGGGCCCTGCGGTAGGACCCCATTGGCCTCAGAGAACTGTCGGGATGACCTGCTAGTCCGGTAGTGCGGGCACTCAGCCCATGTCTCACGAGCGAGTCGTGTAGTTCTTTGCGGTACTTGTCTGCGACTGCCACTGAGAAGTTTGGCAATGGGATAAGAAGCGGCCCGTCCAGTTCCGCTGAAAGGGCAATGGCATCACACTGGAGATGACCCATGTTAATGATGACCACTGGGCCTGATGCAGGAAGGTGCTGGAGCAGCGCGGTGCAAGGCTTGGGCAAGAGAAAGTCTTCGAATCCAGGGGTATCTCTCACTCTCCGTTGAAGGTACCCCCATGCGTCTGTGAGTTGCGAGTGAGAAAAGGATGTTAGCACGGCAGAGTAGTGTTGGTTGGCATCGAAACTCGTTTTGGGGACCTCCTTCTGTGCCGCTAGACCCTCCAATTCCCCAGTAATACCAATAATCTCCTCCGCAAGAGTCCTGTCATGCTTGAGGAGCTCGTCAACAGATGTGCGTAGATCTCCGAGTTGACGCCAAACAAGGCAGCGTCCCAGCTCTAGCCATTCAACAGCGCGATCAGGGAGACCAAGTTTACATGCGATGGAAGCGTAGAATCGGACGAAAAAGGTAGGTGAGCGTTGGAGTTTACTATATTGCTTTGACAGCGTCTGTTCCACTATCCCGGCAGGACCCATTGAATGCACGGCAGTGTCAATGGCGGCTATAACCTCGGGAGACCGTGGATCGTGTAAGTGTTCCGCCGAGAGTGACGCCCATATCCCGGCTGCACTAAGCTTCAGCTCAGGGTCGTGGTTCAGGTCGCTTGTGGCGGCGTACTTGAATAAGGAGATGCACTCTTTCATATCTTCCGAGCTTCCGGACCTTCTCGACCGGTGGAGTAGGCCTTCCGCAAGATAGAAGAGTGAGCTGAAGAAGCAAGAGTGCTCCTTTGGGCAAGGATCCATTGCTTTCCTGAGTACAGATATTCCTTCGTCGAGGTCGTCCGCGTCACCAAGTTGTTCAAAGCGATATATCAACGACAAGCCTAGGCTTTCATGCAGGAGAGGGAGATAGTTGATGTTTGGTGGGGCCGACTTGAGAGCGGGCCGCATTGCCGCGATAAAAGCATCGAGGTCTTGCTGGTCACCGGATTTATGGAAGGAAGTGGCTCGGGCGAACGCACGCAACAGCTTTATGAGATGAATGTCTGTGTCGCCATCTCCCTTGCAGTCATCCGGTTCGCGGAAAAGAACCCCAACCCATGAGGTCGCCGGCGTCGTGTCCGTCACCCGCATTACTCTCATTTCCAAGTATGCCAGCGACAGCCATCTATTCACCTCCCCGGAAGGCTCCTCTCTGATGAGTCGAGATGCCTTCGTAAACACCGACAATGCCAGCGTCAGGTCTTCTAGTTGGTCCTTCAGTTCATAACGCGTCAGAAGTGCCTCCGCAAACTTGCAATTCCAGTCAGGCGCAAGAGCATAGTCTGGTGGCGTGCGTGATAACGCGTTCTGGTAGGAAAGGATAGCACCGTCCAAATCCTGAAGCCTGCCTTTGTGGGCATACCTTGCCCAAAAGGCCTGACCAAGGGAGAATAACCGCCTCGGGTAATTCGGATGACTCTCGGGGGTGCTGGGAATTGCGCGCCCAAGGAAATTAATGAGAAAATCGGGATCTTCCACGTAGAGCGTTTTTAGTTGGCACAGGATGTCGCACATGGCGTCTAACACAAGACCTTGAGTGTTCTTTACAGCAGCGGAAAAGTGTGTCACCCACCGTATTTTGCCCCCGTGGGCATGGGACCTACGCGGAAGCACAATGTCCGCCAGGATATGGTTAAGTTCATCGTTGAGTCTGCCTCCACTTGCCGGATATGATCTAAATCGTATTCCTTGGTCAATTTCGTTGCGTTATCACGAGTTCTGGCACCTCATACCGCCTTCTTCTCTGATCGCATCGCCATCTATACCCGCAAACCCAACGTCTTCTAAATTTGCGTTCTTTAAGAAGAACTCAATCGGTCCTGGCTCATCCTTGTCACTAGGGACCCGGAGATCGGTGGTTAGTAGGGTTCCAGTGGCGTGAATTATACTGACTAGGTGAGCCATTCCCTGCCTTTCCATCGTCCAGGGCCGTCAGGATCGAAGAGAATAAAACGCCCACTGAGCGCCGCTTGCCGTCCAAGGAACAATACAGCCTTGACACCAAAGGCTGTATCCACAATGTCAGAGTCTGTACGGCGCTCAATAATGAAATCTGAAACTGGTATCAGCCTACCACGACTTCGAATCAGTCCCTATCTGACTGGTGTTCTTACTTCCCATGAGCCAAGAAGCCAGCTCGCTGGCAGGCGTAACTGGGACAGACTCTGGAATAGGCTTGTGTTCGATGTCCATGGCAGGCGTTAGAGCTAGTATGGGTGTCGAGTAAAAGGATAGAGGGGTAGGACACACTATGACTGGATATATAAGCATTTATCTGAGTCAGACGGCTTCTCTCAACAGCAGGAAGCTAAGACCCGGTTTGCCTTCCATGCACTAGGACAACGCTTTGTAGATCTTTGGGAATTAATGAACTGGGACTGTCAGCGCCCATCATGTGCTAGGCTAAATTAAGCAATAAACCTCTCACCCCAAGACGTGCGAGGAGTGCGCAAGGAATGGTGTGAGGAGGACACCCTTTCCGGTTGAGGCCTCCGTGAATATTCCTACCTTTATATCATGCCGCAATATGTTCTGGAAACCACAAGGCCAGTGTCAAGAGCCATTCACTCAAGCCAGGGGCTCATTGCAGATGCAAGAATAGATTACGGTGCTTCGAATAACAAACAGATAACATTGCGTACTTCTTAGCATCCTTCTACTTAAGCTTATCAAATTCCCATCTCGGAAACAAACAAGGAGGGATCCAAAGGAGATAGGAAGCATCTTACAGCTTTTACGTCCCAATTCGTCAGATGTCGTGGCCAAAGGGATGTCTGTTTTCGAACTCCAGGCAAACGTCAAGAGTGCCTCTTTCCAGGGCGTCAAAGTCATAGAGCAGGAATGGGGTATCCTTGCAGTTGTTACAATGTGTCCTGTGCGCTAGGGAATGCTTGGCTGAGTATGTACAGTATATATCTCTGGTCGGGCGTCTCTGACACCCAACCCCCATGTCAGCGTATTGGAAGAAACTCAGAGCAAAATCCCGACGACCCGGAACCAGGCGTGACGAGAGGCGGCTTGCTCACCCGACTGCATTCCATAAACAGTCGTCCGAGTCAAGCATTCATCCTCGGGTAAATAGCGCTGTTGACGAGTTCCATGAAGCATTGAAACCACAAGATATCCCATACACCATCTACCAATCTGCCAATCGCCTCATCAGGACGAAACAAACATAGCCGTCGTGGTAACGGCATTGCGGATAGACATCAGGCGCTCTCGTACATTCTCTCCTCCAGACCCGGGAATCCAAAGCAATTCGTCCGCCCGACAATCTTTTCTAATGTTTTTCGCTACGTTCGTACGCAGTGCGATACTTCCATGAGCCCGGCACATTCCAGGAGAACGTGTTCTGGAGTCCTTACCTCGTTGCACAGCCGGCAAAGACGAGTGGAGGACGACTTCACGTGTGATGGAAGGGTGCTGTGTCAATGCTGTGTACTGATACTCGGAAAAGAAGATTCTGTCGCGATTCTACGTCTATTGTGCTGAGTTTGGATCCAGAACGAGCGCTGAGGGAGACCGTGCGGCTGCTTTAATTCATTTCCAGGAGTGGCTGTGGTCCTTCGACATTTCGTGGGGATATCGGGGTATGGCATGCGGTTGTAGAGCGTACTCCCGTTATTCCACGGAGGTTCCTCTCGCACAAAAGGTATGCCCGATAAGCGGCGTATCGTTTCAAGGAGCTCTGCGAAGCGACGTATAGCTCTGGCTAAAGGCGGGTAAGTCGCTTCAATAGACTCGATTTGTTGCCTTAAAAAAGCGCTGAGACTTAGAGATGTTCTCCTAAGGCGCTATCGAGTAGCTGGTATTGATGGTGAGTACCTGGATGGCAGTGGTTAAAGGTGCGTCGGAATGGAGCCGGCGTGCCTGGCCCTGGTTCTGAGGAAGACATGGGAGTATTTCATCAGATCGAAGTCGGATTCGAGGAGCACATATTTGGTTCAACTTGTTGTTAGTACCTCGCTCAAAGTTCAAGTTGGAGAGCCTCTATAGAGTGAGGGTGAGGTAGGAGCGGAACGGGACCTCGGTTTATCCTGCCTCGACGCGATCTCCTTTCCGGCCATTGGGAGCGAACAGAAGCCGAGGGGCGACGCTACGACGACAAGGGGACGAAAGTCCAGTTTATCATGACGCAGGTTGTTAATCAGGAAAAGGATAGGAAGCACGTTGTCGTCCGAGAACGCAGAAATGTGTGCGTAGCTTCTAGAGGAGAAAGAAACAAGGCGCCGGACAGCCAGACCACGAGTAATGAGAGAGGACATCCAGAACTCTTCTCAGGCTTTCCGGGATCCAACCAGCACTCGAGTTCCATGAGGTAATGGGCTTGTTCTCCAGCTTGAGTCGATAGAGTCAGCCCGAGTTACAAGCCAGAGAACAGCGTATATCGCATTGCAAGCATGATGGCGAGACGCAAAAAGGTTTTTGGCCCCTATCCGGAATCGTGCGAATCAAACTTGGATCACACCCGGCACGGCGGCATTCCAGCGCGCCGTCTACAAGGGCATAGCATCTCCTTTCCTCTCTTCACTCGTTCCCGCTCTCATCGCGATAGCGCGCCTAATATGCTCATTTCTTATCGTTGACTCCGAATCCTCTCTCATCACCAAGTCTATCCCGCATACCCCTCTCAGACGTAACGAGGGAGGTGCACAATTGCAAACATGGCTGCTGCGAAAGCCCGAATGGAAATGAACGTGGATCTGGTGTAGAAATGGAGGAAAAGTGCAAGAAAAGTGGAGGAGAATGAGACAGACGTTCGTAACGGGGATGATTTGAATGGATATACTGGGAGCGAGCACGTATCCACTTGCCTCCTCGCCTCAATCACCATCGTTCGTCAATTCGTTGGTGCTGCACGCTCCTGGGCGGCAAGGAGACCTAAGCCCTCTCGTATACGCTACGCGACTACCCTCTCGCTCCTCCATCCTGAATTATATCTCGTTGCTCACTTGGATGTCCTCATCCACACACCTAGCTCCTCCTCCCTTCCTTCCCCTGAAATCGGCCATGCCGCAACAACGCCCGAACCCAAGGAGAACCAGGGAACCAAAGTCCATGACACGACCAACGAACGGTCTTCTTTCATTACTCGAACCGCTCAGGGAATGTCAGTGCTTTGTCAACTCTATCGCGATCCAGTGGGTGCGTTGTGAACGCTACCTATTCCCTCTCTTTTCTGACCCATTCCTCTAGTGAGCCTTCCCAGGGATCGCACACGGCTCAGGGCCAAAGCCAGGCACCGACACACTCCTCTGCGCCCACACGCTTCTTCCTCAAGTCCGAAAAAACTGGACTCTTCCTCCTATTCCCCCATCTCCCCGTACGAACGTACAAGGCTTTGCCGTCCAACCTCCGGAACCCGGACATTATCGTGGCGATCCTTCCGGGTTCGCGTCTCCCTCTCCTGCGTTCAGAACCAAACCCAAGCAGGAACTGAAGGAAGAGGTTATGCCAGTACTACCCAACAAGATCGCTGTGTCGTGAAGAGCCCATGGCACGTCCTGCGCACGTATTAGCGAGTGGGTCGGAGAGTAAAGGCTGCGATCGTTGGGTCCGTATTCCCCCCATCTTCCCATCCCTCTCTCCACTTCCCACTCTCCGCGTCCCTCCCTACTTCTTCTTTCTCCCGCCCTGGCCTCACTCCCTCCCTAACCCTCGCTTTCTCCACCCATCCTTATTCTTAATCCAGCTGATCGAACGACGTACAGCGCAACATGGCTGATTCCTCTACCCAATGCCTTCGATCTCTTCCTCGAATCCCAACTCGAATGGACTTTCCATCCCTTCTCACTCCCATTTGCCCACTTCTTCAGGGAACGCATGAAGGAGCTCGAATACGATACCAAGCATCCCCTCCTGCACGGCAGTTGCTGCATCATACTTGAAGATCTCTTGTCGAGACTCGGAATAGAACCAAGGCTCCAGTCAGGCTATGCGACCCTCCTTCATCTCCTGTAACGCGCACGTCGCCATACATGTATCCAAGATCGTGACGCTTCAGGCGGCACGCACAGAGGTCGAAGAAGTCATCCCATAAGCCCGGTGTGGGTGTACCTCGCGAAGTCTGTTGTTCTCATGGGAAGCCACGGTCTTAAACGCCGAACTCCCATGCAAGCTTCCCGGTGACGAAACGGTCAATACGTAACCCACCCTAACGTCGTTTTGGGCATGGCCAATTCCTCGAACCCATATGCTTTGGGACCATGGGAAGGACGAGCGGAATCGCCAAGTGGAAGTCTGGGAGGGATCATGTGCCTATCGGTGAACCCGAAGTTCAGCCTGCTCTGCACGAACATATATCGTGGAATACACGCAAACCTCTCTCTCTCTCGCTCGCTCGCACAATGAAGTTCAACTCGGTCGCGGTCGCCCTCCTCGCTGGGTTGGCGATCCCGGTATCCGCTATTTTGTACGTTGCACCTCATCTCCAGTTTTACTTGCTCTCGGAGGAGCTGCTAATTGAGAAGGGATTGAACAGAACGAAAGGTACCATCGAGATCAAGAAACCCGGATCTACAGAGAAAGGCGCTGTCGTGTCGACGTTCTTCGACGACTACGATGGGGATATCATCGCTTCGGACGGTGTTGCACCCCCAGCGCTTCAGGTCCAGATAGACTTGGAGAAAGCGGAAAAGGAGGATTCGGATATTGAGGTTTTGGTGAGCTGATCCCTCCCCTGCGTCGAAAAGGAGGTGTTGTTGAGTGGGCGATGGTAGAATGGGTTCTGGGCGCCCGATTTGTATCGGTACTTCGGGCTTAGCTCGAGGGAGAGTTATTGGCCAAGGTAAGGCGTGCATCAAGTCCCTCATCCTTACTCGAATGAACGACGAACTGGGACTACCCGTCTAACACCACCCCATTCACAGCCTCATGAGCTTTATGAACGTTCAACAGACCCCCTCCGCGCTTCCTCAGCGGAAAGAGAACGCGTTCACCGCGTGCTACCCTAACCCGATGAGCGAGCTGCCGTTACAGGCTAGTGCGATCGTGAGTCACCTTCTGATTCCAAACCGCGAAATGAAGGCATTTTAAACTGAACGATACGAATGACAGTGGAGGTATAACCCCGAAACGAGGATCCTCACCCCCAAAGTTCTCGCTCTTAACGGAACTCAACTTCCGAGAGTTCTGACGGGTGGGTGGTATGAAGGCAACTGTGAGTTCCTCACCCGTGCGTTATGCTCGTGTACTTCGAGGTGACCAACAGTTCGTGCTATCCAGTCTACTTCAATCCAGCAACACCGTCGAATGCAACTGGTGAAGCTTTGGTTAGTCGCGTTCCCATCTCGATATTCTGCTATTTCGCGTGGAGGAACGCTAATCCGTCCTGTTTCGCATGTAGGAGTTTTACTTCGTCCCCGATGAGGAGTGATTCGCGGTTGGACACCGCGGGTGTACGATGCTATGCATCGGTGGGAGGTGTAAACCAAGAGATGGTCGAGCGTGTAATGTCGCTTACGGCTCTGCGAATGAACCTGGTATTCCCGACGAGCCTAACAAGTGATGGAGGTTCCCTCCTGAAGGTCCCCTTGTCGCGGCTCTGCAGCCTCTCTCATTGAGACAAGGGTACGTAAAGTACTCTCTGCCTAGCGGGAACTCCAACTCGCACTGGGATTTGGTCCACACTACGTCTCCCTTCTCGAACGTACAAACCCTACCCTTCAGCTGTGAGCTCTCTCACTCCGTTTCGGGAACAAAGAAGAACTCCTGTCAATGCGGATGTTTCAGTCACTCTCCCTGAACACGAGACCCTGTCGGACGACAACTTACCAACGGTTCCCCAGTCCTATTCGACGGAGCTACAGCGCTGAACCCGACTAAGAAAAGTGCACCAGGTTAGTCGCCCGTGAGCTGCTATTTGGCATACGAATTCGCTCACAGTTTCCCTCATACCAGCCGCCGTCAACGATGACGGGGAGTTGTGTTCCGTTGAGAGCGAGGATCTTAGGTGTGAGCTTTCGATTCGCCGGATCGTATCTCCACTAAATCGTCGTGTCAGAAACACGAGTCTATCCGACCCACTGCGAACGAATGCAGCTCCGGAGTGGCAGGACGACGTACGATGGCACTCGCTTGGAACGGAAGCTCTTGCATTCCGTTTGGGTAGCACGCGGTAAACGCATTCTCCTTCTGCAAGGGATAGGCGTCGGGTGTCTGCTGTACGTTGATGAACCCGACGATCGGATAGAATCTGGTTCGGTTCTCTGAGCACGGCATCCCTTGAACGATAGAATGCACTTACGTTGGGTTCCAGTCAAGATACGCTCTGCCTCTCGCACTGACACCGAGGTACCTGTACAGGTCGGTACCCAGAATCCATTCTACGATTGAACCAAGTGCGTTTAGTCCGAGGTCCTAGGAGGAACGTTGACAGAAAGCTCACCAGGATCTCGATATCCGAATCCTCTTTCTGCGCTCTCTCTAGATCGATTTGGACTTGCAAGGCGGGTTGATTCTCAGTAGCGATGATATCTGCATCGTAGTCGTCGAAGAAAGTGGATAAGGTGACGCCTTTCTCTGCGCTAGGGGCTTTGATCTGAACGGTACCCTTCGTTCTTGTAGAGCGATACTCAGAGATTCGGTGTTGGGAATTCGGACAGGTGGCACTCACAGTGCGGCGTACGCTGGGAGTGCTAGTGCAGTTATACAAACGACAGCGAAGTTGGTAAGCCTCATCGTTGCGTGTGTGGAACGAGGTCTAAGCCCCAATTCGGAGGTTTAGATACTGTAGGGTGAACTTCGGCAACGTAGACGACCTCGTGCTCATGGCGCTCTATTGGCTGCCTCAGGGAGTTCTTCGATATGATTTCGATATATGCAAAATGTCTTTCTACGAAGAACGGAGAAGAACGTATGGGAAACGTTCCAAAGAAATTCGGGGACGGAGTCAACCGCGATACCCGACTCGCATACTCCGCCTTCCCGCTCATCGTTTCGCCCACACTATGCACCCATGCAGAACACTTTGCTTCTGTTCCCCGCGAGGGAAGCACCCCTTGAGGCACCTTCACTCCGCTTTTGGGAAAAAGAAGAATTCCTATAAACCCAATCCGTTGAGAGTCAGCCTTTCCTCATTGTCCTGGCTAAGTCGATTGACATACCAACGGTTCTCCTGTCTGATCAGAGGGCGATATGGCGTTGAAGTGGACTATGGGAAGAGTTCAGAACTCGCAGGCTTCCCACTCGAGTATATGGGTGCGTACAGTTCCCTTCATACCATCCGCCAGCTACAACGACCGGAAGTTGAGTTCCGTTAAGCGCGAGTACCTTCGGAGTGAGCTTCCTTGAGGTTGGGTCATATCTCCACTACACCAGGTGGAGCCTCAGTACTCGATGAGGCGTAGTGAGAGTGAGAGGCACGACTCACGACGGCGCTCGCTTGGAAGGGAAGTTCTCGCATGCCATTGGGATAACACGCAGTGAACGCGTTTTCTTTCTGTTGGGGGGTGCGCATCTGGAGTTTGCTGCACGTTGATGAAACCAACGTTTGGGTAAAACCTATGCATCTTTTGTCAGCAGGCATCCTCTCCGGTGTAGCATGACGCGAGAGACGAACGTTGGCTGCCAGGTAAGTGAAGGTCTGTCCCTTGCACTGACGCCTAAATAGCGATACAGGTCCGGTACCCAAAATCCATTCTACCAGGACAGCCAAGCAGTCAACAACACATCCAACATCAGAGCTATGACCCGTTCTCACAAGGATCTCGATATCGGAATCCTCACTTTGAGCCCTTTCCAAGTCAATCTGAACTTGGAGCGCTGGTTGGTTGTCCGAAGCGATGACATCTGCATCGTATTCGTCGAATAGCGTCGATAGGGTAACCCCTTTCTCTGCGCTGGGTGCTTTGATTTGAATGGTGCCTTTCGTCCTGAAAAGCAACGTTTCTTGGCTAAACGGCGAGGATACGACTGGATTAAACACAACTCACAGTGCCGCGTAGACACCCGTAATCAATCCTGCAAGGCAAAGGAAGGCCAGAGATACGAACTTCATAGTCTTCGAGGCTAGTGGAGATCGTTCAAGCGCACCTAGTATATAACAGTTTGATAGTCAGAGCTCAGTATAAAGGCTGAATTTCGGATAGAGTTGGGAAGCCATTCGTGACGAGTTTGCCCAGCATCCCACGCAACCTATCGAATGTACGCCCGCTTTCTTTAATTTACCTCGAAGGGGTACGTTTTGCATCAAGTCAAATGAGCCTCGTTAGCCGCCGTGCCAAGCTCTGAAAAATTCTTCGAATGAAGTTCGCTCATATGACCATTTCATCTGATAGACCGAAGTCAAAGCTGAGCGTGGTAGGAGAAAGGGAGATATAGCGAGGACTTCTTTCGCGCATCGTCTCACTGAGAAGTGAGTATGAGAGGTCAAGCGCTGCCTTTAGAACCAGGTNCATGACGAGCGAATTGCCGTCANCGTCANAGGAGCTTCTCGGACATGCGGAANNAGGACNCCGTTATCGATGATTNTCANTTGNAGTTTGTANGCAGNAGGCGTCAANGAGNTCGTGTGGNTNGCNCTCGNNAATTCTACCNACTNNCTAATGGCTCCCATTTANCCTGTTGGAAGCNTACNAGCCTGGGCTAGACTNANAGTCCCGACTNAATNGTTNCNNCACGNANTCNATTGCCGTGCNNNANCCNCCAGGCACCTTCTTCTANNGCGAANNATNACCGGAGNACTGACCNNTAAGGGGAGNGTCACGGCTATCTCGTCAGCATANCTTGCCAANCGCCCCGACAGNATACNTCACGGGAGAATTCGTCGNNGAANACTCANATCGAAGAGNNGCTTAACTGNTTCCTCGGGNATGACGGGNNTTCNTCTATTCAGANTTGATTGANGNATTCATTGNCANTCGGANAAACTGNNATNCNTCTGNATAACGTTCANATCCTGCGCTCTGGTTGAGTTNNCCGACTTTCCAGTGGATTAGCANNCGCTGAGAGGTATATTCACAGTCGGNANANTTGTNGTTTCGGGGNTNTTTTTGTTTTGAGCNACTGAATGCGAGCAAATCAGGNGGTCATTTNGCATCGCATAANAACTGGACGANGGAAAGAGCTTAGTGNGNTAGACTTGTCTCTCNGGCCTTCTNAGTTGCGATGAAGTTCTCCAGTCTCGTCACCGCNGTNTCTCTNGCCGCTGTCGCNTCCGCTCATATGAGTATTTACGGNGTCTGGCTGAACGGCGAGTTTCAGGGAGATGCTCGTCACANCTATGTGCGTTCTCGTNNCCACTTCGCNACTNNTNCTCNTGGTTNTTCCCGATTCTTACNNCTCTCTTCAGGAGCGNACCAAGTTCAATATNGAGATGAACGCTCCTCTCAGNAANGTNGACTGGTCCTACATCGCTTGCCACACTCTNGGGAACCGCGAGGTACCCAAGTGGCTCGAGGTCAAGGCCGGTGANACNTTNGCACCTGAGTGGTTCTGGCTNAAGAGAGGNGATTGGTATGCNGGNAACCATGTCGGACCTCGCACGTATCNTANGTTCCNCACTTTCTTGNCCTNNNGCTGANTNNACNCCNACAGTNCTNGTCTACATGGCCCCAGCAGTCTCNACAGGCGTCAACACTCCTAACATNTGGACGAAGCTCTATCATTACGCCTATAACGCCACNGATAAGAAATGGTCTGACGANTACTTCCTCAANGANGCTACGCCCACAAANGGTCATCACTTTATCACNATTCCAGACGTCCCTGCAGGGGACTACCTNATTCGCTGTNAGTNTTNTCTTTNACCTTGGNTGAGCGTNNGAACAATCGCTAATACTCTCTTCAGCCGAGATTATTACTCTNCAGGAAGCTGCGTATGTCAACGGCGCTCAGCANTATCCCTCTTGCGTTCAGGTCCGTGTCACTACCAACGGAACGAAGACCCTCCCAGGCGGCGTCAGCTTCCCCGGTANGTGGCTTCTTATTCATCTGACCAAATGTAATCAGCNTATCGCCNACATTGACCGCTCTCTCAACCTAGGTACCTACGCTGTCAACCAACCCGGCTTGAGNTGGCCACCAGAAGGCGTCGANGTTGCTGATCCGACAAAGTATCCACTTCCGGGAGGCAANGTCTGGGAGGGCTCGCCTGGGGGTGGTATCTACGGCATGGATGCNTAAGGTTTCGTAGTTGGAGATCCAGTAGCNTTGTGTACATATCACTGTCGACGCAACGACTGGTGATCCCATCGCGATCCCGNTGTGTAAANGTATAAACAGGCCNGATNNTGACATGAGCGAGTAGCGTGTAGCCTTTGCTCCGAAGTCCCGAAGCTCCTTGAAGNGNGTACCNCGTANAAAAGGGTATCCGAGCCCTCANGTACAGTNANGGCAAATAGTCGACACAGTCTGTCACAGATAAACATCCCCGCGCTCCGTCTGCGGGTCGGCCGAANAGTACGCGCCCTGATAGGCTGCAGCACGCCAAAGCNTGGACCTGCTTATTCGGGGTCGAGAGTTGAAACCGGGTGGGAGGGGGTATCGTTTTCNGGTTAGNCTTTGAAGCCCAGGGAATGCGATACCACTTTTTCTGCGTAAGCGGAACACCAGTGTGAGTCGAANTCCATTCNCCATACGGGAAAGACCGGTAGATGCATAGTCGNATGTCCAATAANTTCGAATNGTNTTCATCATCGAGGTCCCAGCACACNCCGCCTCCNGTNCAATCGGCTTCGAAGACTCCGAAATTGNTTCCCGGACGGGCGANNANNGANATAGGCTCAANAGNTAAGCATGGAGCGTTGGGNNCNGCNACAGTGCTATGGGGGACGAGGTGGTACCNGACGAGTGAGGACTGATGGCNGTCCCATATANACGTATCGAGAGCCANAGGTTTCGTCACAGTAGGGCTGATGTTCCGGTGAATCCGGCTGACAGATTGCTTTCCCTCTGTCAATGGTAGAACCAGNNNATNNTTCGGGGCGAGAGAAGCGGGGGATTGGACAAAGTCAGGAATCGANANCGATCNGCCTTCCCTGATCACCAACTTGTCGCCCAAGAGCGGGAGTCGCCACACAGAGAACGTATTTTTGTGCATGCCGACAATGAGATCCNGACTTGGTAGGCAAATCTGCGAGTCAATCAAAGTTCNTGAATAAGTANCAGTCNGTGAAANNCCCAAACTTGACTCCGCACCTCGAACTGCCGAGTCGGAACAGTCCATCGTACCGCTTNGNCCTTGAGATANTCCCAAAGAACGAAGGTCCTTCCACAATGTAAGANAGCGTGATCGCCACGAATACTCGAGTACCCTGNAATATGGGCGCTCTGCATTTCAAGCCTAACGTGGGCGACCTCGGTGAATACTGCGTCGACATCGCCCGGTGAAACGAACAGCACGGTCGCCCTGACAAACGATTTCGTTAGACGTAGANTCTGAATTAAACTGTATGNCAGTTATGACTCACACACGCTCCCGTGGGCTTGCGTAGACGAGAAGTAAAGTTTTCAGCATGCCTTCCGAAGCGGCACAAACGTCCAATGTCACGCCATGTTGTTCCGTTACTCTCAATTTAGACGTGTATGAAGCCACAACTTTCGGACCAGCCNCGTTCGAAGCTCCTGGGACGCCTAAGTCGAAGAGCCTCAAAACATGGAAGCCGTTCTCAAAAAAGACGGTAACCAGAAACCTTCCTCCGGGGATAAGGTATGGACTTTGACCAGTCCGCATCCTTATGTCTACGGAACCTGGCNCGCCGACCCGAGTCGTACGGCGATACGGCCCACGANGATATGGTGGAGGNTGTCGATGGTGGGGCTGAAGCTTGAACGGCTAGGCCTTAAAGCAGCCAACTTGAGCTGAGACGNGGACATGGTGGCGACGGGGAATGTTGGGAGGAAGATTCCGTATCTTCTGCATACAGACTGGAGGACCCCCGCCCATACTGATCTCTGAGACAGNANGGCGTACATCGACCTGCAAGTCTTGTTCTCCAGTCAGTTTTTGAATTGAAAACCTTTNCAGCCCGAACAGACCATCGACGCTGACAGCACGTCGCGCGGTTCCAGGCTCTCCACCACTTCTATCCACAATTCACCGGGTAGATGCAGTCCNTCAAGACTACCGGANNGGTCTGTCCCATCTTCACGAGAGGATGGATGTGCTCGAGAGAACATCGCGGTAGAGGTTCAACGTTGTAACATACGTCGCTCTCGCTGTCATATCAACCCGCGGTGTGGCGTTGTTAGGCTCCAAATGTGATGCCCTCCGCTCTTCTCGGGCTGTTCAACNACCGTGTCTCTTGCAAAGGAAACTGGNAAGGGACCGNATGTCCTGTCGCGAAAGCTGAACGAGGCTTTACCCTCTTCTATCCACGTTCAATCCGGATTCCTTGGGTGCCAAATCTGACCCACATGCCCATCACTAGCTTATCGTCGAGGAANTATNCACTCAANCACGAACTTGAATACTGATGCNAGCGTTAGTTCAATCAGCTTGTTGGTTGCTTCCTCGTAGGNATTGAGNGGCATAGCCTGCATGCACCCCANTTTCAGNGCGTTAGCACNTCCCTTCGATGCATTCAGTTTCTCAGACACGCTCGTTCTACTGGATCCGCAGCCCTGTNCTCCCAGAGTTAAACCTAATCGATAGATTGAAGCCAAGAGTACTTGCCGTTNAGCCGTCGAGCNTTCCAAGGGCTGCTTTGGGGTTGCTGCCATGGTTCGTTATGAGCGATTNTTCGAAGCTGACCATTGTAGGTTCGATTCGCGTCTTGAAGTTCTCATGTGGAAGTCCTTCTCAGGNCGGCGAACGCTGACCCTATCTTGAANGGTCAGCTGAACAGGTNCTTACTCCGCCATATAACCGGGCCTGCTGGCCTCGACGAGCTAGAGCGCCCAGCCAACACAACCTCGCTTTCGCATTATCGGAAATGAAGATATCTGTATTCACAGCNATAGTCGGCCTCGTGGGATGCGCTATTCCANCCCTTGCAGCGCTGTNAGTGTAATNNATACNGCGATGCAGTGAACTACTCACCANTAGTCGTCCTACTCCATCTTCTACGCAGAACGAAAGGATACATCCAACTGAGAGGACCGGACTTGGAANCNCCCGTCAACTTGTCAACCCTGATTGATACGTTTGACGGTGACATTATGGGCTCGAACACTGAACCTCTCCTCCAAGTTCAAATGGANCTTNACCGAGCTCAGGAAACCGATTCGGATATCGAAATTCTTGTGAGAACCCTCGTCCATTATCTGCTTTGCTTCAGANTATACTGAGGCTTTGCCATCGGCAGAACGGATTCTGGGTCCCCGACCTCTATCGTTACTTGGGAATCAACGCGCAAGGTCGGATTCCGCTCTGGCATGGGACCCTCCGTGAGTTGTGTCAAGAACTGGCGGGATTCACTCGAGGGACCAATACTTGCGTGGACAGGAACTATCCGTACACTGGGTACATAAATGTTCAACAGACGCCAGATGCCCAACTTCAGCAGAAGGAAAACGCATTTACTGCGAGCTACCCGAATATGATTCCTGAGCTACCATTCCAAGCGAGCGCAATTGTAAGTCTTCGATCATTTGTTGACACCTGAACTCACCGAGGGTCTCAATAGTGGCGATACCATCCGTCGCAAGGCGGGAAGCTCACCTCGACTCTGATGGCCCTGAACGGAACTCCCCTGCCCGTCGTGACTTATGGGGGGTTGGTATGACGGCAAGTGTAAGTGACGAACCCCCCCGTGAACTCCGTTTAAGATGCTGATGAATTCGGCGTTCGATAGTCTGGTTCTCAGCCGCAGCGCCTTCCGGGTCCAGGCAACCCATAGTAAGTGCAATATCGAGAAATTGATGCGCCAGACAGACAGACACTTACTCCTCCCTTCAGGATTTTTANTTCGTTTCCGAAAGCGAATGAGCCTATGTCACTTTTCTGTATAAGTAGGTNAAGATTGCCCATATTGGAGTTCGGTAATTCATGGAACCTAGTTATACTCAGCATCTCTTTGTAAGCGAATACGAGACCGCCAGAGGTGTGTCGCTCGACAGCGTAGGAAATAGCCAAGCATGAGACTGGAAAGGGAAAAGACATGCATTCATACCATATTTCAACCTGAAAAGGTTACAGAGAGGGGCTCAAAGCAGGGGACGTAATGTTCGACGAAACCATAACTCGTAGACTACTGACGAGCGGTCGCACTGACGATAATCCGGAGGCGACTTTGACTCTCCTTGAACTGGGAAGCGTCACGAAGCACTGAGGGTTAACTGCAAATTGAGAGAGGGTGGCAGATCTAGTGGCGCAACAAATAAGAGCCGCGAGGCAGAGAATCTGTCTCGAAGGAACTGGCGTTGAGAAAGAACAGCCGATTAGTATGGAGAGTAAGGTACATAAGACCAGAAGAGGCGCACCGCTATACGGATGATATCATCTCGTCCTCCAAACCCTGGGAAGTACCTCGATTGCGGAAGGCCCCTGAATCTACCGGAATCAGGGGGGATTTGCTGCTCTTCTCTAGCACGGCCGTCGCGTCAGTGCTGCATGATAGATCCAAAAAACGATGAGAAGTCGTTCATATCGCGCTGAGCTTGCAAAGGGAGGGTTCCTAGGTAGCATTGCAAGGGCATGGTTAGTCCCTGTGCGGAACCGAGTTCAGCATTCCAATCGCTATCCACCGTTTGGCTTGCTCAGTCGTATTCGCTGGGATAGGAGTCTGGGGAACAATGAGATAACTCAATCGTATACACAGAAGGGTCTATACCTCGCGTATACCTCGCATTTGGGGCCTTCTGCGGCTCTCGAACCCCGCGTTCATCCCTATACCCACTCCGTCCAACCGTCAACGGCGGTTCAATATTAAAGGGGTCCCCAAACAAACTTCTGGGACGCGTTGCCCTGGCTTAACGCGATTAATCGCCGGAAATCACCCCTCAGTTTCAAGCAGGTCGTTCGTGTTGCCAAACCGAACACGAAGTGTCGAAAAGACATGAGGGTNANGAACAANAGCGAAAGCTCNGTGAAACACGCCAGCTGAGTGAATGCCGAGAAGCCGNCCGCAGGCTCCCACGGCTGAAGACAGGGGCGGACTCTCCCTTCTGGGCGAACGAAGTAGAATGAGCATGGACATCCCTCATCTGTANTCTCGGACGTTNGTCGAAANGGATGCCATTTATCTTCAAAGGNTTTATCAGGAACATGGCATATGAAGGAGTGCTCAAGCATCCATTCCGTAGATTCCACCTCCTGGGGAGGCGTTCCAANCCTCTCCTCCGGGAAGGGGATACTGGGTAGGATCGGCCTTGGTACTCCCCTCCGGAGGCCATCTGAGTCCNGGCTGGTTCACCGAATAGGTACCTTCAGTGAATTTNAGTCAGTATCAATCCGTATCAACGACGCGAAAGGCTTGGNNACTGACCGGGGAAGCTCAAACCGCCTGGAAGCGCCTTGGTTCCGTTAGTGGTAACGCGCACTTGGACACAAGAAGGGTAGTGCTGAGCNCCGTTGAGCGCAGCAGCTCCTTGCAATGTGATGACTTCNGCTGTGGAGCTGTCAGCGATNGTTCGACGCTGGAACACAANCAGGTGCGCACATCGAATNATATAATCGCCAGAGGGGACGTCAGGGATGGTGATGAAGTGGTGTCCCTTTGTCTTCGTAGCGTCCCCTCTAAAATACTCATCGGCCCACTTCTTATCGGTAGCATTGTAGGCAAAGTGGTAGAGCTTCGTCCATATCTCGGGTGTATTGACGCCGGTTGAAACAGCTGGGGCCATGTACACGAGGACTGACACACGAAGACATCAGTCTCATCACAACACAGGAAAGACGCCTCACTTACGAGGTCCGATATGCTCACGAAGGGCCCAATCTCCCCGATTCGACCAATGCCACTCGGGAGCGAATGTATCTCCCGCTTTCACTTCAAGCCATTTGGGCACCTCGCGATTCCCGAGAGCATGGCACGCAATGTAGGACCAATCAGGGTGCCAGATTGGTGCATTAACCTGGGTGTTGTACTTCGTGCGCTCCTGCACAACGGTCAGCGTGTGCTTAGCGGTTATCCTGAATATAGACTTACGTAGAGATAGCGTCCGTCACCCTGGAATTCCCCGTTGATCCAAACGCCGTAGATGCTAAAATGCGCTGAGGTGACGGCAGCCGCAGAGAGAGCAGTGAATAGACTGGATAGCCTCATAGTGAATCTGAGCGGTGCAAGTCCACCGTTTCCCTCAATTATCCAATCCACCTTCTTATGTGACTGTTGAGGCCAGTGGAATTATCCGAGTCTGCGCAGAGCTCGCAATGGCGATACTTCAGGTAATCAAGCTTGGTTAAGCGCGACCCGAAGGATGCTTTTCGAAGAAGGCTCGCAAGGCGTAGAAGGTATTCGGTTTTTCCGACATGCCGTAATGCCTCACTTTCTCCTGCGACCGAGGGTACATAGATTTTCAAGGGTCGGTACTTCCAGAGCGAATTTGGGACGCTCGAAGACGAGCTTTCCAAGATTCTTTCCCTCAAAGTTCTCACTAAAACATCTCAAAGAGATTCTAAGAAGTCGTTGAGTGAGAAAAAATCTGATGTCAATGGGAGGGGGGAAGGCTATCGCATGACGCGCTGCACTGAGACCTCATACCGAAGGTACGACGAAAGACCATTTAGTTCGCGCGGAACTGAAGCGACACACATGACCGCTGGCGCAATGAGGGAACTGTGGAATAACCCGTTATAAACCCGTATCCCCCTCTCGAATGCAAAGCGTGTTTCTCCTTCACACCGTAACATCGCCTCTCGCGACCATGAGGTTGGGTCTCTCGTTCGTTGTCGGACTTGTCGCGTGCATCGTCCAGTGTCAAGGGGCATTGTGCGTCTGTTATTTCGCTCAGTTATCTGGCACTGTCGACTCACTCACGCTTCGCCGCGCAGAACTAAGGGATATATCCAGATCAATGGGCCGAACATGGAGAAAGCGCTCAACCTATCGACGCAGTTCTCGAGTTTTGAGGGCTACGTAGTGGCATCGGATACTGCGCCTCCTTTGTTAGTCCAGTTAGACCTTGAGAAGGCTCAAGAGACAGAATCCGACATCGAGGTCTTGGTAAGTCCCTCTCAGCTCATGCTTGAGTTTGAACTATCTTGAAAGCTCTATTCCTCGACAACAGAATGGGTATTGGGTACCCGACCTTTACCGCTACTTTGGAATTTACGCAACAAATACGCTCTTCCTGGAGTGGAACCCGCCGTAAGACTGAACGGCATCTGCGCTTCCCGGTTAGCTGACAATCGGTTTAGGTATCACCCGTACATAGGTTTCATAAACGTTCAGCGGACCCCAGATGCAAACATGATCCAGAAAGAGAACGCTTACACCGCGGTGTATCCAAACCCCACTGAGCTCCCGTATCAAGCAAGCGCCATTGTACGTCTTGCATTGTTTCAGCATGGAGTTCTGTGCTTAGTGAAGCGATGTTACAGTGGAGGTATGACCCCGCGCAAGGAGGCAAGCTGATCCCAACGTTCTTGGGAGTTGATGGTACTCGCATGCCTGCTATTATCAAGGGGGATTGGTATGATGGAGGATGTGAGCCATTATTACATTCATCCCTTGACTGCTCTAATATTCTACCTAGTCCGATTTGTGGCTACCGCGCCAGCGAATACGACGCAGCCGCTGGTACGTCTAACCAATGAACTGACACTTTCTCAGACTGATATGAGTTGACCCTTCGCACAGGACTTCTATTTCACCCCAATCGTAGAATGAACGTGGATTCAATTACATCTTGCGCTCACGAGCTTGCCGTATGTTATTACTCAAAGCCTGCGTAACGCACTACTAGTATCCCCCTCAGCGATTGCCGGAAGAGCGATTTCGCGCGGAACTGAGGCTCAGTCGTCAAATTTGTCCGGCCCTGAGCAAGTAAGGGTTTCGAAAATTTGCAATCAAGCTCAAACTCGATGAGAGCTCTCTCATCGTAATATCCTGTTTGCACTTCCCTTCGACTATGCGCACAAGTTGCTTGCAATGTGCAACAGCCGATGTCTTTACCACGACAATGGAGGCAGAGAAGAGTGAGCGTTAAGTAAATAGATAACGCGTATCCCCATTGAAGTGGGGCTCACATGAGCAGACGAGGCTTCCAGGTTGAGTGCCCGGCGTCCCGCAGAACACCAATGTACAATGCCCAGTTGCCTGCGCGCTCATCTCGCATCGTTCCCCATTAAGCCAAAGATAAGATAGACATCCATTGGAACCTTCGAAGGCGCTCATTATGTCGCATATTTCAGGGTCTCTGGCGTCACACCCGGTGCACTGTTCCCCCCGATGACAGTAACAATGATGGGGAACGGGAATGTCTTCCAGACATCATGGCAGCGTTCCCTTTTCTCTTGCACCACACGGTTGTAAATCGTTACTTCTACGTCAATCGCACGGTTTCGTTAACATTCGCTACTACACTATGTTCTCATCCTCTCTTCCACTCTCCGAAACGGCTCACAGTGGACAAGAATAGAATAACCGTTCCTTCTGTCTCTCATTAGACGCCACATGTCAGCCCCTATATCTCATCAGGCGCCCAAGGACCGCTCAGCTTGAGGTCCTCACCCGAGCGGCCCTGTATTTAGGGCCTACGTTGGATAAATATGGTTATCAGCGGACAGCGCTCAAGGTCATGCGCATTCCAGACGTCCACCGACTTCATTTTCATTGCCGTTTCCCATTCCCTGGAACTCCGAGCCTAACCACTCTGCCTTGTGCTGGGCTTCGAACAATAAAATCGGAGCACTTCATTCTGAGCTCCGTCTACGATAAGAAAAGGTAAATTAGATACTCTCGGGCGTTGGGGTGTTGCGATGCTGTGGAGAGGAGGTGGACGCCACTGGGTAGGCACTCCGCATTGAGCGAGATCACCTGGATAGTGGGTACTCGCACGTGGAGTCATTCGTCTACGTATTTAATAAATCGAACAGTTTCGGATAGCCTCAGCATCTCGCCCCACTGCACTCATCGCCTACAGATATCCTCCATCGATATGTCCGATACTCAAGCTCCCCTCTCCATCGAGTCTTTTGAAGGCGAGAAGACCGGCCGCTATATCGTTCTGCTGAAGGAGGACAGCGTCCAGTCCGATGTCTTCAGCGGGATCGCCAGCATCAACAGCTTCGACTCGAATACCGCTGTCACCCACCAATGGGATGCAGTTAACGGCTTCGCTGGTGAGCTAGCTTCACGAGTTGAAAGTCTCGATTAGCGTCTGATCGTGGATCTGGCCTGCAGGGAACTTTGATGAGGGTACCCTGAGCGCACTCCAGAACTCATGACCAGGTCNGCCACCATTTGTCGAGGATGGTACTTTGATCTACTAACGGCCCCAGTCCCTAATGGTGAGCATTATCGGCCACAGAGGCCCTGCCTGAGGTGCGGAGTTGACCACTCCAAGAGCCTGTTGAAGGGCACCGTAGATTGAGGGATGAACTGACAATGCAGGAAGATCCGGAGCGGCGACACCCCTAGGCTCTCTCTCATGAACCTGATCGCCGCTATTGCCTCTATTCAACGAGAAGGAGACCGTCGGATTTTCCTCTTGATTTTTTCGAACCAGCCGGGCGGTGTCAGCTCCTTGAAGGAATCCACACTGGCAGTGGCACGCGACGCACATCCCCTGCGGGCTTGCAGCGCCGACATTCGCTCTTGTCTGGGAAACCCGCCAACTTGAACGATGCTCATGTGGTTCTGTGAAGGCTCAAGAGACGCGAAATAGGCGACCCAAAGTTCGAAGCCCAGACCATGACGTAGGTGACCCCTGACAGCCTCTTGGTCCCATTCAGTCATAATCTTGGACTACTGCGCTGAGGAAGTGGGAGTGGTATCCGCAGCACCCACTTCGCCGCAGAGGAACCGCCTCATGGCTCCATGACTCCCTCAGGAGCGCCCCAATTCCCTGAACGGTGCCCTTGGGAGTAGCACTCAGCACCCTGATAATGCGGTAATCCTAGCCCAAAGCTGTTGCAGATGCCGAGGCTGTGACGGGGCATTCCTCCCCTCCATAGTGCCGCACCTAGCTCCCCTTATATCCCATAGGCTCAAGGTGATCTGCCATCTTGTCATGTCTCTCTCCAGTTGCCCAGAAATCCCCTCCACCAGACCCTGCCCATTCGCCAGCTATGCCGCCGAACACAAGAGGAATGAAGCCAGTGCGTGTCTGGTGGAAATCGGTTTTATGGATTAGCTGACGCCCTCGTACTTTCTAGGCCAGAACGCCCCCAAAGATTGACTTCTATGATGTGAGTTGGTCCTTCAACTGAGGATGCTACCCACATCTGACCATAATTGTAGTACGGAGCGGGGCCCAGTTCATCCTACACCACGGTAAGTTGCTTTGAAAACTTCGACCCCTATCGACGAACTTGCTGCGGAGAGATCTGAAAGAACCGCAGGACAGCATGTTCAGCGCAACCGTTACCACTAGCGTACGTCCCTCCGGCCCGATCGTCAATGCATTGACGGACTCACGGTCCCGTGTATTGCTCGTAGGCTACTAGGAGTCGGCCACCCATGCTGGTGTGCCTCTGCATACGTCCTTGGGTTTACCGATCTTCAGGCACAGCGGTCCCAAGATGGGACACCTCAAACTTCGTCTGGACCCGCCAGAACTTACTACAGGCGGGCATCGCACAGATTCGAGGAAAAGATCCTCTCCAACTCCAGCAAAGCCCCAAAGCCACCACACAGCGGTACGAGTGTCGGGCATGGACAACAAGTACGTTTGTTGCGCTTGGGATATGCACAGGATCGGGTGATTGATAACGACCGCGTCCCGCAGCAAGTCAGATTTGACATCGTCTCTCCTGAAATGAACCGGCCCATGCGAGACCCTGAGTACGGGTTGGCTGGAGGGGTAGATCTTGAGTAAGCGTACTTTCGAACATGTGTTGTGCGCTTACCTGACGCTGGACACCACGGCTGCGTTAGCATCTGGAGAGCGTTCATGGCCGCGGATACGGACAGGTCCGGTCTCATCGACCCCTACGAGCTTCGTACGTCTACATATAGCGTCTACTTATCCCTCCGATGCGCATCTGACCCTTCTTGACGCGTGTAGGCACCGCACTAGTAAACAGTCCATGGAACAAACGTTTGTCCAGTTGCCCTCCCTCCGTAGCTCGCCCTGAACAATTTCATCCAGCGTTCGACAAAGAAACGATTGACATGTTGATAGATATCTTTGTAAGCGCCCTGAACTGTTCCTCAAATAGCATGAGTTGACTCCCCCCGCTTGCCAGGATCTGAACAGAAACAAAGCGATCGAGTTCCACGAGGTGCGTAGAGTCACCTTCGCAATTGCACCTTTACACTGTCTCAACGAAAGCCGGCTTTCTGACGGAGCTCACAGTTCATGGGTCTATACAAATACGTAAAGGTACCTGGTTCAAATTATCGTTCTTCAAATACGTATCAGAGTAGAGCTGACTCTATCATCGTAGGCTTGGAGAGCCGAATTTGAGAAGGCCGACCGCGATGGGTCGGGAACTATCGATGCGAGAGAACTCAAGAAAGCCTTGGCTAGGTTCGGGTATGCGACTTTCACGTATTCCAATATACGCTCCAATCTAAGCCCTCACAAGATACAACCTTCCTTTGCGCATTATCACACAGCTCCACCGAAAACACGGTTCGTATTACCTCCTTTTCCCTCCCGACGACGCCCTCAGTCTAGTATCGAGCATGTACTGACCTGACGTTCTTCTACAGCCAGCCACTCCGGAACGCATAACGCTGAAGGCGGTATAACATTCGATCAGTTCATACGTGCTTGTGTATCCGTAGCGGACTTTGGGAAGACCTTTGAACAGTTCAATGGGCCGCGGAACGAACAGAATAAAGCCAAATTCGAGGCGTTTGTCTTGGCTGCTTTCAGTGGTACCTAGAATTAGTAGTCTCTGTGTTTGTACATGCGAAGCATATACCCAACATCGCTCGATACGAAGCTTCTTGTGTGTTAGGTCCCGGAAAGCACTTCCTAGCGAAATCGGCTCAAAGAAGGCTAATTTCAGATCACATGCGCGTCAAAGTCAAATGACCTTACGGCGGAAGACTGACTGCGTTGTCGTACTCATTTCAAACAGTATTGGTAGACCGGTAACCGGTCTACGGTATTGGTATTTGCGCAACACTAAAGAACTTCAAATGAGGGTGTATCGCCCTCAACAACCAGTGGTGCCAGTGCTCATACACGCAGCCCAAGGCATGAACGTCAAGGAAGAGAAGAAAAGAAATTACATTACACCTAGAGATACATATGATCCAAGTACATATTCATACATTGACTACGACCAGTCCATTCCACATTACGCTTCGTCGTCGTCGACGAGCAGAGAGACCCGGCTGAAGGAGAAAGGATTTAGTTCTTCCCCAACATCCTCCTCCCCTCCTCAACCTTCTCCTCCTTATGCGTCAACTTCCCGCTAAGCACCTTCATCTCGCCCTTCACCTTGCTCATAAACCCCCCGCTCTTCTTGCCCGCGCTCCCTGTTCCATCATCACTATGCGCACTCCTCTTATCTCCTGCATGGTTCATCCCCGCCCCAGTACCCGTAGCGTCTTTCGCTGGGACAGCAGGCCCAGCATTCGAGGCAGA